>VSMD01071174.1:0-15417 GCA_008750895.1 Mirza zaza
TGGATTAATAAAATGTGGTATATGTATACCATGGAGTACTATTCAGCTCTAAGAAACAACGGTGATATAGCACATCTTCTATTTTCCTGGTTAGAGCTGGAACCCATACTACTAAGTGAAGTATCCCAAGAATGGAAAAACAAGCACCACATATATTCACCAGCAAACTGGTATTAACTGAGCAGCACCTAAGTGGACACATAGGTACTACAGTAATAGGGTATTGCACATGGGGGAGGGGGGTGGGGGGCGTGTATATACATACATAATGAGTGAGATGTGCACCATCTGGGGGATGGTCATGCTGGAGACTCAGACTTGTGGGGGGAGGGGGGGAAAGGGCATTTATTGAAACCTTGAAATTTGTACCCCCATAATATGCTGAAATAAAAAAAATAGTGATGAAAGATAATAAGTGTTGGTGAGGAAAGGTAACCCTCACATACTATTGGTGGGAACATAAATTAGTATAGCCAATGTGTAAAACAGTATAGAGTTTCCTCAAAAAGCTAAAAATAGAAGTACAATATGATCCAGAGGTACAATCCCACTTCTGGATATGTACTTAAAAGAATTGAAATCAGTATGTTGAAGAGTTATCTGCACTCCCACATTCATTGCAGCATTATTCACCATAGCCAAGATATGGAAACAATTGAATTGCCCATCAAGGGATAAATGGATTAGAAAAATCTTATACACACACACACACACACACACACACACACAATGTAATACCATTCAGTCTTTCATAAAGTGAAAATTATGTCATTTGCAACAATATGGAGGAACCTAGAAGATATTATGCAAAGTGAAATAAGCCAGACATAGAGAGTCAAATACTTTATGGCCTCATTTATATGTGAAATATAAAAAAGTCAAACTCATAGAAGTGGAGAATAGAATGGTGACTACCCGAAGCTGGGGGATGGGTGGACAGAGAAAGGGGAGAGAATCAAAGGACACAAAGTTTCAGTTAGACAGGAAAAATAACTTCTAATTATCTATTGCACAGTATGCTGACTATAGTTAATAGTAATGCATATGTCAAAATAGCTAAATAAGAGGATTTTAAGTGTTCTCATCACAAAAAATGGTAAATATTTGAAGTGATAGTTAATTAGCCTGATTTGATAATTCCACAATGTATACATGTATTGAAATATCACATTGTATGCCATAAACATCAAAATTATTACCTGTCAATTAAAAATAAAATAAAACTTAAAAAATAAAAGAACTCTTAGAGGATATAATAGCTGAAAATTTTTCATAACTAAAACAACTCCTCAGATTGAAAGTGCATTCCAAGTGCCAAACAGGCTAAATAAAAATAAATCTATACCTAAGCACATCTTGTAAGACTGCAGAGCAAAAAGGTTAAAGAGAGAATTTTAAAAGATATCAGAAAGAAAAGACAGATGATATATAGAAGATTGAGCTGATTATCAACTGAAAAAAAGAGGAATCAGTAGATAATAAAATGATACCTCCAAAGTACTAGGGATAAGGGGTGACTGTGAACCTTAAACTTTATACTTAGTTAAATTATCATTTTTAAGCAAGGCCAAAATAAGGGCATTTTCAGACATGCAAAGACTAAGAAAGGTTATCATAGATTTTGACTAACATAATTATTGAAAGGTGCATTTTTTAATATATATAATATTACAGGGTACAAATGTTCTGATTACATAGATTGCCTTTACACCAACCGCATCAAATCCACAAGCATGCCCATCCCACAGACATTGTGCACCATACCTACTAGCTGTGAATTTACCCATCCCCTCCTCACCCCTCCTACCTGCCCAATCCCCGATGAATGTTTCTTCCATGTGTGCACATAGTGTTGATAGATTAGTACTAATCTAATGGTGAGTACGTGTGGTGCTTGTTTTCCATTCCTGTGATACTTCACTTAGAAGAATGGGCTCCAACTCCATCCAGGATAATACAAGGGGTGCTAGTTCACCATTTTTTATAGCTGAATAGAACTCCATGGTATAAATATAACACATTTTATTAATCTACTCATGTATTGAATGGGCACTGGGTTGTTTCCACGTCTTTGCAATTAGGAATTGTGCTGCTATAAACATTCTAGTACAGGTTTCCTTTTATAGAAAGTCTTCTTTTTTCTCTCTCTCTCTCTTTCAGTAAATATCCAGTAGTGAGATTGCTGGATCAAAGAACTTTTAGTATCTCCATATTACTTTCCATAGATGTTTAACTAGTTTGCAGTCACACTAGCAGTGTACGAGTGTTTCTATCTCTCCGCATCCATGCCAATATTTGTTGTTTTCAGACTTTTTGATAAAAGCCATTCACACTGGAATTAACTGATATCTCATTTTGGCTTTGATTGTATTTCCCTGATTATTAGAGATATTGAGCATTTTTTCATATGTTTGATGGCCATTAGTCTGTCTTCTTTTGGAAAGTTTTTATTCATGTCTTTGGCCCACTTTTTAATGGGTTTGTTTGATTTGCTCTTGCTGAATTTCCTGAGTTCTTTATAGATTCTATTTATCAGTCCTTTATTGGATGTATAGCATGCAAATATTTTCTCCCATTCTGTAGGTTGTCATTTGCTTTAATAAATCAAATCTTATTTGAACAAAACAAAATTATAACTTTAATAGCCGCACTGCAATAGCTGGGAACTTTGACACCTCTCTGACAGAACAGGACAGATTCTCCAAACAGAAAATAAACAATGGACTTAAACAGAATTCTAGAATGAATGGGCCTAACCAACATTTACAGAACATTTGCCCCAATAGCCATGAAAGGTACATCTAAAAAAGAAGAAAAAGTAAACACAGAAGGAAAATGTTATTTCTTTTTTTAAAAGAATTTTTTTATTTCAAAGTATTATGGGGGTACAAATATTTTTCACTACGTGGATCACTTTTATAATGCTTGAGTCATGCTATTCCCATCACCCAGATAGTGTTCACTGTACCTGTTAGGTAGGTTTTGACCAATCTCCTCCTAGGGAGAGATTGCTACCTCTTTTTGATTTCCATTGAGTTTCACTTTTCTATGCACATGAGTCCTCATCTGTTACTTCCAATTTAACAGTGAGTACATGTGGTGTTTGCTTTCCCATTCTTTAGATACTTAACTTAGGATAGTGGTCTTCAATTCCATCCAAATTGTTGCAAAAGGCATGAAGTCATCCTTCTTCATGGCTGAGAAGTATTCCATGGTATACATATACCACGTTTTGTTAATCCACTTATGAATTGATGGGGCACTTGGTTTGATTCCACATCTCTGCAATTGTGAATCGTGCTGCAATAAACATTTGAGTCCAAGCGTCTTTTTGATAAAACAGCTTATTTTCCTATGGGTGAATATACAGTAGTGGGATTGCTGGATCAAATGGTAGGTCTATTTTCTATCTGGCCCTTTAATGAAAAGTTTGCTAATGCCTAGTTTTTTTTTTTTTTTAGCATATTATGGGGGTACAAGTGTTAAGGTTAATTATATTGCCCATGATCCCCTCCCCCCTCGAGTAAGAGCTTCAAGAATGTCCATCCCCCAAACGTTGCACATCTTACTCGTTGTGGTCGTATATACCCATCCCCTCCTCCCCCCTCCCACCCTCCTGACACCCAATAAATGTTACTCCTATATGTCCACTTAGGTGTTGATCCATTGATACCAATTTGTTGGTGAGTACATTGGTGCTGGCTTTTCCATTCTTGAGATACTTCACTTAGTAGAATGGGTTCTAGCTGTATCCAGGAACATACAAGAGGTGCTATGTCACCACTGTTTCTTAAAGCTGAGTAGTATTCTATGGTATACATATACCACATTTTAATAATCCACTCATGAGTTGATGGGCACTTGGGTTTTTTCCATAGCTTTGCAATTGTGAATTGTGCTGCTATAAACATTCAAGTCAGGTGTCTTTTTCATAAAGTGACTTTTGATCTTTTGGGTAGATGCCCAGTAGTGGAATTGCTGGATCAAATGGTAGATCTACTTGTATCGCTTTGAGGTATCTCCATATTGCTTTCCACAGAGGTTGAACTAGTTTGCAGTCCCACCAGCATTATAGGAGTGTTCCTCTCTCTCCACATCCACGCCAGCATTTGTTGTTTGGGGACTTTTTAATAAAGGCCATTTTCACTGGAGTTAAGTGATATCTCATTGTGGTTTTGATTTGCATTTCCCTGATGATTAGAGATGTTGAACATTTGTTCATATGTTTGTTGGCCATTATTCGGTCTTCGTTTGGGAAGTTTCTGTTCATGTCCTTTGCCCATTTTTTGATAGGGTTGTTTGATTTTTTCCTTGCTGATTTTCCTGAGTTCTAAATAGATTCTACTTATCAGCCTTTTATCAGATGCGTAGCTTGCAAAAATTTTCTCCCATTCTGTGGGTTATCTGCTTGCTCTCTTGACAGTTTCTTTGGCTGTGCTGAAGTTTTTTAATTTCACTAGGTCCCATTTGTTTATTTTTGTTGCTGTTGTGATTGCCTTTGGTGTCTTCTTCATAAATTATTTGCCTAGGCCAATGTCTAGAAGAGTATTTCAAACATTTTCCTCTAGAATTCTAATAGTTTCACACCTAAGGTTCAAGTCTGTTACCCAGCGTGAGTTGATTTTTGTGAGAGGTGAAAGGTGTGGGTCTTGTTTCAGTCTTCTACATGTGACTATCCAGTTTTCCCAGCACCATTTATTGAATAAGGATTCTGTTCCCCAGTGTATGTTTTTGTCTGCTTTGTCGAAGATTAGATGGCTATATGAGGATGGTTTTATATCTGGGTTCTCTGTTCTGTTCCACTGGTCAATATCCCTGTTCTTGTGCCAATAAAAAGCTGTTTTAATGATTATAGTCTTGTAGTATAGTTTGAAGTCTGGTTAATTGATATCTCCTATTTTGTTTTTATTGCCCAGGATTGATTTTGCTATACGGGGTCTTCTCTGGTTCTATACAAAGCGTAAAATTATGTTAGGATACAAAATCAATACACAGAAATCAGAGGCATTCATATACGCCAACAACAGTAAAAGTGAGAACCAAATCAAAGACTCAATTCCCTTTAAAATAGCAACAAAGAAAATAAAGTACCTTGGAATATATTTAACTAAGAAGGTAAAAGACCTCTACAGGGAGAACTATGAAACACTGAAGAAGGAAATAGCAGAGGATGTAAACAGATGGAAGAATATACCATGCTCATGGGTCGACAGAATCAACATTGGTAAAATGTCTATACTACTCAAAGTAACCTACAGAGTCAATGCAATCCCCATCAAAATACCACCATAATTTTTCACAGATATAGAAAAAATGCCTAGTTTAGAATTGTGATTTTACCCTTAAAAACACTCAATCCTTTTTACAATGAAAAATTAAATTTACTGACATATTTGGTCAATTTCTATACTCACCATTGCTTTCAGAAATAACACCTTCACATTTATTTATTTTTGTTGTTGTTCTGATTGCCATTGGGGTCTTCTTCATAAACTCTTTGCATAGGCCGATATATAGAATCAAAACCACAATGAGATATCACTTATCTCCAGTGAGAATGGCCTTTATCAAAAAGTCCCAAAACAATAAATGTTGGCATGGATGCAGAGAGACAGGAACACTCATACACTGCTGGTGGGACTGCAAACTAATGCAACCTCTGTGTAAAGCAATATGGAGATACCTCAAAGAGATACAAGTAGATCTACCATTTGATACAGCAATCCCATTACTGGAAATCCACCGAAAAGAACAAAAAGCATTCTATAAAAAAAGCATCTGCACTCAAATGTTTATAGCGGTACAATTCACAATTGCAAAGATGTGGAAACAACCCAAGTGCCCATCAATATATGAGTGGATTAATAAAATATGGTATATGTATACCATGGTGTACTACTCAGCTATAAGAACAATGGTGATATAGCACCTCTTGTATTTTCCTGGGTAGAGCTGGAACCCATTCTACTAAGTGAAGTATCCCAAGAATGGAAAAGTAGGCACCATATGTACTCACCAGCAAATTGGATTCACTCATAATCACCTAAGTGCACACATAGGAATAACATTTATTGGGTGTCAGGCAGATGGGAGGGGGGAGGAGGGAATGTGTATATGCATACATAATAAGCACGATGCACACCGTCTGGGGAGTGGACACGCTTGGAGCTCTGACTGCGGGGTCAGGGGGCAAGGCAACATACGTAACCTAAACATTTGTACCCCCATAATATGCAGAAATAAAAAATAAATCAATAAATAAAAATAACGAGGAAAAAAACAAAAAAAAATTCATAAAAAGAAGTGGCTGTCCAGTGGACTGTAGTTTGCCAACTTCTTCTTTAAACAATAATACCAGATATTATTAAAGCATGTTAAGTTCATTTTTATAGTTGAGAGAAGGATACAAAGATTGAATAATTCTATTGTTTCTTAGAATATTTCTGAAAGGCAAAATGCCTTGAACTTTTATCAGTTACTACTACAGAGGTAGTTAGTTGAGAGCAAGGCCCTTTGGAAATAGAACACAAGATATAAATCTGTCAGAGACACTCATAGGAGTACGTCGGGGCAGGAAAGGTATTTTATATGGTCTTTTTGCCTAGGACTGGCTCTGCAGTGGTAATTAATCATAAGCTGTTTTCCACTTATTATTTGCCATTCTTCTTTCAGGCTCAGCTTAGATATCCCTTGCCTTCAAGTCTGGGTGAAGTGTTCTCTCCCTATAGGCCTCCCATAGAACCTTTATACCTAATGTAGCACTTAACACACTTGATCTTATTTGCTGGTCTCTTTTGTCATTGTACTCATAGAAAATCAGTTCTATGAAAGATGTCATGTCTGTATCATGCTAAGACAGTGCCTTCCACATGGTAGATACTGCCCAAATGTTTGTTAAATGAATAACTGAATGAATAGATACTTCTACTGAATTAATGACAGATAAGCATATACCAAGATATACAACCTCTGCTCCGGGGTCACAGTGTCCTCTTGGTATTTCAAATTCATTTAACCAATAAATAATAAATGATCACTCACTATGGGCAAAGCACCATTCTAGGTTCTGAGGATATAGCAGTGAAAAAAATGGACAGAGTCCCCTCTTCATGTAGTTTACATTCTAATGGGGGTGGGAAATAATAAACATATATGAATGTTTATAAGTGGAAAACCTTGATTATCAATAAAACATTTGTTCTTTAATGATTCAGGATTTACAGCTTCAGAGTTAACATCAACCACCTATAAGTAAGAAAGATGGTGGGGACAGTGAAATAAATGGGGCTGAATTTGTATTGAGCTCATTCTGCCCTGGCATGCTACATTGTTCAGCTGATCCATAATGTCACCTTTTTTTTGTGATTTAATAGAAAATGTTCTAAACTATCCAGGTAATTGATGCTTTTTTTTAAATGGTAAGGTTGTAAAAAAAAAAAAAAAAGCACTGCATATTGGAACCCTGATATAAAAGCATCCTCATATAGCCATCTAATCTTCGACAAAGCAGACAAAAACATTCACTAGAGAAAATAATCCTTATTCAATAAATGATGCTAGGAAAACTGGATAGCCACATGTAGAAGGCTGAAGCAGGATCCACACCTTTCATCTCATACAAAAATCAACTCACGCTGGGTAACAGACTTAAACCTAAGGTATGAAACTCTCAGAATTCTAGAGGAAAACATTGGAAATACTCTTCTAGACATTGGCCTAGGCAAAGAATTTATGAAGAAGACACCAAAGGCAATCAAAGCAGCAACAAAAATAAATAAATGGGACCTGATCAAACTAAAAACCTTCTGCACAGCCAAAGAAACAGTCATGAGAGCAAACAGACAAGTTACAGAATGGGAGAAAATTTTTGCATCCTACACATCTGATAAGGGGCTGATAACTAGCATCTATTTAGAACTCAGGAAAATCAGCAAGGAAAAAAATCAAACAACCCTATCAAAAAGTGGGCAAAGGACATGAACAGAAACTTTTCAAAAGAAGACAGAATAATGGCCAACAAACATATGAAAAAATGTTTAACATCTCTAATCATCAGGGAAATGCAAATCAAAACCACAATGCGATATCACTTATTTCCAGTAAGAATGGCCTTTATCAAAAAGTCACAAAACGATAAATGTTGGCGTGGATGCGGAGAGATAGGAACACTCCTACACTGCTGGTGGGACTGCAAACTAGTTCAACCTCTGTGGAAAGCAATATGGAGATACCTTAAAGCAATACAAGTAGATCTACCATTTGATCCAGCAATCCCACTACTGGGCATCTACCCAAAAGAACAAAGGACAATCTACTATAAAGACACCTGCATTTGAATGTTTATAGCAGCACAATTCACAATTGCAAAGTTGTGGAAACAACCCAAGTTCCCATCAACATATGAGTGGATTAATAAAATGTGGTACATGTATACCATGGAGTACTATTCAGCTCTAAGAAACAATGGTGATATAGCACATCTTGTATTTTTCTGGGTAGAGCTGGAACACATACTACTAAGTGAAGTATCCCAAGAAAGGAAAAACAAGCACAACTTGTACTCACCAGCAAACTGGTATTAACTGATCAGCACCTAAGTGGACACATAGGAATTACATTCATCATTTATTGGGTATTGGGCAGGTGGAAGGGGAGAGGAAGGGACGAGTATATACATACATAATGAGTGAGATATGCACCATCTGGGGGATGGTCATGGTAGAAGCTCAGACTTGAGGGGGGAGGGAGCTAAGGCTATTATATGTAACCTTAAAATTTGTACCCCAATTATATGCTGAAATAAAAAATAAAAGAATTGGTTTCTAGACTCAGGTTTGCCATTGACTTAACTATGTGACCTTAGGCAAGTTATTTCTGCTTTCTCAGCCTCAGTTTTTCTATGAAAGAATTGGGTTCAATCAGAAAATTTAGTCATTTAGTCATTTTTTATTACTTTTATTATTTTTACCATATTTGAATACCAATCTATTATCATTTACCTGATGTTAATAATTTTTGTTAAATTGAAACATGACTTTTTGTGTAAGCTTTGTCTTTAGTAGTAAATAATATTGGTGAAATTATGAGTGTGATATACTATAATTTTTTTCTGGTAAATCTTATTAAATTTATAACTACTAAAATATTTTTGTCATCCAAAAGCCTTCCACATACCATAGGTGGTATTTCTATTTCATTTGGAAACACTGGGTTAGATGGTTTTCAAGTCTTTTTTGTGCACCAAATATTATTATTTTATAAGGCTCTTTTGTATTATTATTTTATCTCAAAGTCTCCAAATGTTTTCTTCTTTTAAGATGCGAAACACCTGCACTTAAAGAATATATGAGAGTGTGTAATATTTGAAAATCATTAAAGCCTAAGTTTTATTTGAATATCTTTTTCTCTGTTTCTCTCATTTAACCTATTGGAATATTTGCCAGGGTAAATTTCTGAGCCCTTCTTAGACACATTTGTAAAACTTTAGCATTTACGTGGTGAATCTCTTTCTATCCTTTTACTTTAAGCTTATCAGTATCTTTAAATTTAATGTATATCTCTTGTAGATAGCATCTAGATGGGTCTTTATCCATTCTGGCATTTATATTTAAATTAATTATTGCCATGACTGGCTTTAATTCATTCTGGCATTTATATTTATCCATTCTGGCATTTATATTTAAATTAATTATCGCCATGACTAGCTTTAAGTCTACCATGGTTTTATTATTTTTTGTGTCAGTTCTTCCAGAGCTTACAATGTATAGCCTAACCTATCAAATACATTTTAAGAGAAACCTACATATGTAGAATGCCATTTAACAAGCTACAGAGCATAACAAAACTTCTACATCACATCTAAACTTCCAAAAAAATCAAAATCCCTGGGCTACCTTTTACCCTTAGGCCATGCTATATTGCGTATAGAAAACAGATGTTTCCTTCAAATTAAATATGCAAGCAGAGATAAGTAGTGGGGATGCCTCTAGAAAGGCTACATAAAGGAAGCTGTTTCAATGAGGATAAGTTATACTTCACTAGCACACCTCCAGATTGTGATGGCTTTAAAAAAACTAAGAAATTAATTCTTGTTCATGCTGCATAGTCATCAGGGGTGAGCTGAGCCCCAGCTCCATGTTGTCTTTTCTTAAGACCCAGGATGAGGGAACAGTCACTTACTATAACATTGTTTGTCATCATGGCAGAGGGAAGGAGAGTTCTAATTGATACCTTAATTAGGTGCTCAGCCAGAAGTGACACGTGCCACTACTAATTGCAGTCTATTGGCCAGAACTTGTCACATATTCATACCCAACAAGGGTCCAGAAATACAACCCTACCGTGAGCCAGGAGGAGGAAATAATTGAATAATTGTAATATTTAGCAAACATCATTAACAACTACCACATGGGTTTTTTCTGAAGGTTACAAAGTCTTAGCTCCTGAAGGGTTAATGCTGCTTGGTCCTTCTGTTCTCATTGGATTTAATAGTAACAATAAATATTCCTGACAAGAGGAAAATTATTTATAAGGCAGTGATAAATCGATAGTTTGAGAGAGTACTATTAGTTGTTGGGAAGAACAGGGCTGAGTGTTGAAGGTTGGTAATAATGATTCCTTCCACTGGACCTGGTAACCCTCTGGGCCAGAATGGATTTCTGCCTTCAAAACTGTTTCAGTGTAAAAAAATAAAACCCAGGAGTAGATTTTATTAGTTTAATAGTAGGAAAAGTCAGTTGCATCCAACGTTAAAGAAATTTGGAGGCAAATATTTGAAATAAAACAAGGAGAATCTCTGAAACAAAAGAAAGGCCATTGTTACCAAACTACATAAGTAGCTGTAGGATGCATAGGATCTTGGTCCTATTTGAGTTAGACTGTGAAATCAGGGTTTTAAGACTAGGTGTATGTTCTTCTCAGAGAAAGCAGGAAATGAAGAAGAAAGGTTGATAACTCCCATTAATTAGGTGCTGGTAAAACTGGAGGTACTCTTCCAGGTGTTGAAAACATCCTTATGCAGTAGTGACTGAGAAACTCAGTATTACAGGAACCATCTACCATCCTTCCTTGAGAAAAAGACAAGATATAAACTAGGTTACACACAAGCCTGTGAAGAACTAGAAACAAAGCCACTTCTTTTCACTTGTCATATGCTCTCCACTTGCATTCCTTGCTATTTCATCTAAAAATGGCATTTAATATCAGGAAGATATTGAAATGCAGGTGTTAGTGATTAATGCTTGCGATTTTAGTATAGCCATAAGTAAAATTTTATAGATTTGTGTGCTGGAAGAGCTATGCTGCCATTATTAGATGAGAAGGCCAACCAATGGAATTTTCCAGAAAGACTGATTTATATGGGTGGTATCCCACAAATCAGATAGGAATGGATCTGTCAGGCAGGTCACTAACTTTTTATAATAGAATATACTTTTTACCCACAAGTTCAATTCTAGAAGCCTAAATGGGTGCCAGGTCTTTTAAAAAGAGCCAATAAATTAAAGGAGTCTGTTACTACAGTACCCTAAAAGTCATAGCCTATCTCAGTATTGATGAAAGTGTGGTCTAAGGGCCAATGCTAGTCCACATATCAGTGCCAATTAATGACATTTTTACAAATCCACTTAGAAATTGGGAGTATGTGCCAGAATATGAATCAATGCACTACTTCTATCATCAAGAGAGTCTTGTTACTAATGTATATATAAAACATATATTAATATATTATATATATATATGTTTCATGTGTTTTATATGTATAGTATATATACTTATATATATAATTATATATTATATATCTAACCTATATATACCTAATATATAGTATCTATGTCTATATCTATATCTGTATCTATATAGCTAAACAGTGTGTTTAGTAACACGACACAGTTCATTCACACATTGGTCTAAGCTCCATATCCCACTGTAGACAGGTAACAAACTGCAGCCCAGTAGCACTGGTCTAGGTCTCCTGGTTACAATTGATATTGACACATCCACAAATGTGAATAACTCTGTGGTGATAAAAATGCATTATTTAATAGTGTATGAAAAGTATTAAACAGGCATTATTAGCTTGAGAGATGTGCAGAAGCAGTAATGCCCCCCTTTTCACATCAGGTATGTCTTGAGAGACCACATAGAGCATTTAGATAATGAAGTTCTGTCAATATGCTGGTGCTGTTATTTTTAGCTGTTCTGTTGTCACTTCCATTGACTGTTTCTTTCTCTGTTATTCCCAAATACCAAAGATTGTTCTTAAATATTTTGTCAAAAGATGCTGTCTTCATTAAACCAACTACCTTAATAGTATAATTATAAGAAAATACTACCAAACACTTTTGGCAGCTTACTATTGCCAGGCATTAAGTGTTTTCCATTATTTGAGGCATTTAATCCTCTCAACAATCATATGACATAAGCACTGTTATTATCATCCCCATTTTACAATGAGAAAATGAGAATCAGAGTTTAAGTGATTTCCCCTAAATCACATACCAGCAAGGGAACAGAATAAGGAGTCCAACTCATGCACTTTAGCCATTGAGCCTATGTTCCTGACAAACATAGTACATTTCCTTTCTGAGGGGAAGAGAGGCAACATATATTTAGAGAAAAAGACTCCTGTACTATGAATGAGAAGACCTGGATTTTAATCCTAGTCCTGCCACTGGTTAGTCATGTGACCTTGGGCAAAACCTTTCCCCTACTTGAGCCTAAATTTACTACTCTATGAAAACAAGCAGGTTAAACTAGATATTTTCTCAGACCCCTTTCAGTTTCAAGGTTCTATGAATCTGTAAATATAAATTTCTTCCTAACAGCAGAGCCTTGTGAATACATCCTTTATATAGAATTTCTTGTTCAAATAGAATTCTTTGTTTCTAATTCAGCAAAGCAATATTGATCTGTATTATCTGCCTGGATATAAAAATAGGCTTATAATATGAAACTGGATGTTAGCATGAGAGTCATTAAGATATGATCCTATCCCTTTCTCTTTGCAAAAGATAGGATGTAACAATTACACACAAATAATAAGCATGATATTTAATATTTTGATGTTTTTTTCTTACTTCTTTCCTCTAGAAATATGGCTAACCTACCTTGTGGCTTGACTTGGCTTCATAGGGGATGAATTTTTCTCCATGTCTAAAGTTTCATCAATCTGGAAATGTTTAAATATTTAGGTATTTTGTTTCTGTCATACAGCAAATTTTGCCAAGTTTTGTAGCTCATCAGTTCACCATTTCTGGTACTAAGCCATAATGAACAAAGAATACAGTGTTAACACAGTCTTCTCTCATTCAATGAGACGATGTGATTTATAATGAATGATGGGTATTAATGTCTACAGATTTAGATCCATTTGTACCACAAATAATCAATTTGGAAAGAAAAACACTTCTGGTCTCCAATTCAAATAAAAACAAACTAAATATAAGTAACCAGCTATGTTTCCTCAAATATATATTTTAAAGGCACATATATAGCACTGTGCTTCTATCTGCTGAGAAGTAAATGACAGGAAAGCAGTTTTCAGAAATATCAGAGTTATGAAATGTTAAGTTTACCATCTTTCTTTGTCATTTTGCTTTGCCTATGAAATCTTCAGCATCATCTCACTGGTGTTGGGTTTATTTTGCTCAGTGACACTGATAGCCATAGAGAGCAGAGAGTTTTTTTTTTTTTTTTTTTCCTGGCTGGTAATTAGTTTAGTTGATCAGAGTGAGGAATCTCTGCATGTTTTACATACACAATTAAAGGTCATGAGGCTTGGGTCAGCTAAGCCAGCAGGAAAGTTGGGCCAGGATCCCAGTGGAAAACTGAAAGGTACAATTATCACACTGTGACTTTTTGATAATTATGAATGTCTTATGTGTTAAGAGAGATGATATATCAACACTTATGTTATTCAGATTCCCAGACTATAAAAATGGATGTTGACCATCATCAAAATGAGTTCACATGATATTTATCACTATAGATACCTTGATTCAGAATAGTGGTAGACTTCATCTCATAAGTAAGTGCTAATTTACTAAAAAAAGTTGATCTCATAGAAGTAGAGAGTAGAATAGTGGTTACCAGAAGCTGGGGAGGGGAGAGGAAGGGGGAGATGGGATAGGAAGAAGTTGGATGATGGGATCCAAAGTTATAGTTAGATAGGAGAGTATCTAATTGGTGTGCACAGTAGGGTAACTGTAGTTAACAATAATGTGTATTTCAAAATAGCTAACAGAAAGGACTTTGAATGTTCTCACCACAAAGAAATGATAAATGTAAGGTGATAGATATTCAAATTACCCTGATTTGATCATTACACAATGTATACATGTATTGAAACATCACATTGCACACCACAAATATGTACAATGATTATGTGTTAATAAAAAATAAAACTTAAACCAAAATAAGAAGAAATACATGCTATTTAGATAAATACTTTCAAACTTATTCTAAGGAAATCCATACCAGAAAGTTTAAAACTGAAGTTTTCTAGTAACTGAAGTTTTAATAGAAGGAGATTTATGGTCCCTTTCTTATCTGCATGGTGCAATGAAAAGATCTGAATTATAACTCCTATCTCCTAGTAACTGTATGACTATGAGAAAATCCCTTAAATCTGCTTGGCTTCAGTTTCCGTATCTGTAAAGTGAGGTATTGAACCAAATGATTCCACCTTTTCCAGATGAAAACAGTTACAATTTTGAGGCATTAGGATTTAAAGATTAAGTCCTCTTAACACATTCTAGTTTTTCCTCAAGCCCCTGTTCTTTGGTTTTCTCAAAACATGTATAGATTTAAACAGAGCTGAGATTAATGGAATGATACATTCTATTTCAATGATACTTGAGCCCAAATAAATTTGCAACATTCACATTAAGTTCAATGAAAGAATCCTGCATACCTATTATTACCTACATGGTTTAGGGAGCATGTACTGATCACCTACTACACACAGAGTACTTTATTTTGTCTGATTTAATTCTTATTACAATCTGTTGGGGTAATTGAAGGTACCCCAAATAGCATCTTTTTTTTCTCCCTTAGTTTTTATCTAATTGAGAACTAAGAACATAGAGATTAGCATAGGGAGAACAAAATTTTACTTTACTAATAAAACAATTAAAATAAATTGGTAAATGTGGCTTATATCTCTGGACATGTAGGCTTCATAATACTGAACAACAGAATTTGACAGACTCAACACTCAGAACTGTACAGATGAGAACTGCAACTAGTACCAGACAGCACTGAATCACCGCAGGCTTTCCCCACCATTTGGGCCCCCTATGACATGAAGTAGCAGAACGGAATGCTTGTTCCTTGCAGCCAGACTGTCTCCCAAGAGAAAAAAAGAGGATAAGTTAGGAGAGAGAGAGAGAGAGAGAGAGAGAGAGAGAGAGAGAGAGA
>VSMD01071174.1:15428-175901 GCA_008750895.1 Mirza zaza
CTCTCTCTCTCTCTCTCTCTCTCTCTCTCTCTCTCTCACACACACACAGACACACACACACACACACCCACCCCAATTAGGAAGCTCCCTGGCTTTCCATAAAAAATATTAAGGGCCAAGGCATGAAGCCAGGAACAATAACGGAGCTCTATCTAAATATAAAGAGATATTGAAAGTGGGGGGAAATGAATAACCTTTAAGGAAAGTGAGATTCAGAGAAACTAAGTATGTTGGTAAAGATCACACAACTAGCAAGAGTGAGAGTTAGGATCCAATTCCAGTTTTGTCCAACTGCAGGCCACATACTTATATTCCCATTTCTTTCCCTGCATTGTTAGCCAACAGTATCCAACTTAGCTATCTTTTACTGCTAGATGAAAACATACTCAACAATTATTTTTTCAATGGAAAAATCTCCTGCTATGCAAGGGTCTTAGATTATGGCTCCCTCTCCACTACTATCACCATACACAAACTATCAGAGAGGTAACAGTATGGGATTATCCTCTAAGACATATTGGCTTGATTTTCAAACTGACTGATAGGAATTGTCCTTCCCTGTGTCAGAAATAGTGTAATTTTTCTGGTTTTGTGTTCCTCTTTTTATATAGATTAAAAAATTGACAGGAATATGAAATAACCTGAAATCTCATGCCATTTTTAAACCTGGAACTTCCTATTGTAGACCATGCAAATAATGAAATAGCAATACATTCATTCTAAGGGAATATGTTTCTATGGAGAGATAATGTCTATAATATCTTGTAAGTTTACAGATTATAAATATATAACATGATACTTCAATTTAAAAATCTTCAAGGGCCATATTTTTTGTAAGAAAAATTCATCCTAGGATCAGAAGAACTGGGATACATCCCAATCTCTCCAACAAAGAGTTGAAGGTGATAGTAATGTAAGAGGAATCACTAAACTCTTTATGAAGTACATGACCTGAACCCAGAAACATGGAAGATTATGGATCTGGGCCCCAGAGTGAAAATAATAGGGTTCATGTGTTAATAAGGATTGTCAAGTTATTGAAGGAAAGAGTCTGTGGGGTCAGTGGGGGTGGATTAGTGAGCTCCAATAAATGTGAAGTAGTACCACCATGTCAACATGGCCATATCATAGAGATCTCTTAAATATTGTTACCCTTGCTAATGAAGTTTCTGACAACAAAATCTATCACTGGAATGTATCATCTTCATTAATACAGGTCTAGCTACTTTGAATAGATACTTGGCTTTTGGATGCTCCTTATCTTCCAAGTCTGACTTACATAAAAGAGACAAAAAGGACACTAAATCATCTAGCAAAAGTGATGTTGCAAACAACTTATCTTTCCTAATAAATGGTATATAAATATTTGAACATGATGAAATTGAAATCATCCAAAAGTAGATTTGTTTTTAAGCCTAAGTAACATTATGCAGGGAGTTCTAGAAAACACCATAGTAAAAATGGTCATTAAATGTATCACTAAACCATATAAAATGCAGCAGGTAGTCACAAATTCATGAGTTGCATTTTGTTCTCTGCTACAAGAACCATCTCCTCATTACTAACACAGAGTCAGGAAGATGTGGAAGATATTATTAGTCTTAATAAGGTTATATATTTAGTTTCTTCTTGATGGTGACAAGAGGTAGTATGAGAGGGGTAGGAGAGGAAGGGCATCATTACAAAGTACCCATACACTATTTCTAGGGAAAACATTCTATTATTTGTTTTTATTTGTTATTGTTATTTATTTTATTTGTTATTATTGAGAAGGCATCAAATAATAGCTTATTCTCTTGCTAAACTATCTAAATTTAAATCTAAATCCTGCCCTGTTAAAGATGTCTTTTGCAAATCTCATTCACTCATATTAGAAGACTATTCAAGATTAACATTAATGCTGGCTATTTAAGAATATATTTCCACAGTATTTAACCTTTAAGAACCTGTGTGATCATCATGTAAAGGAACAATTAAAATGTTAGTTTTTGTTTGTCTCCTTTGTTTAGGTTTTGTCAGAAAAGAAGCATAGCAAAAGGTTTTGAGCCAAAACTGAACCTCTGGTTTTCTTTTCTGGTTATCACAGTTTTGCACTTTGCTCTTATTATGTATTTGATAAATGTGCAAATGAATGAATGGATTGTCCTTTGTTAGATATGCTTAACATACAGTAGTGAACAAGAGAGACATGTTCTCCAATGACCCCATAGTTTTTAGAGGAAAAATATAACTAGCATGTCATTCACTGAATAAATTTTTATTGAAAATCTACTATGTGCCAAGTATTCTGATAGGCCTTGGAGATATAAAAAATAAATTAGGCAGACACTGCCTCTGGTTCATAAGGAACTTAAAAGCAATCAAGAAGAGCAGACATTAAATAATTAAACAATTATACTACTATAGGTTTGTAATAGTCTGTTTAGGCTGATATAACAGAACCACAGAACCACAGGATAGATTAAACAATAAAAATATTTTTTCACTTTCTGAAAACTAGAAGTCCAAGATCAAGGAGTGAGCAGGGTTGGTTTCTGATGAGGCCTCTCTCCTTATCTTGCAGATAGGTGCTTTCTCATTGCATCCTCAAATGGCCTTTCCTCTGTGTCTGCACAGAGGGAGAGAGATCTCTGACATCTCTTCCTTTTTGTATAAGAACACTAGTCCTATTGGATTGGGGCCCACCCTTATTTCCTCATTTAACCGTAATTATCTCCCAAAGCCCTATCTCCAAATATAGTTACATTGAGGGTTAAGACTTCAACATATGAATTTAGGGGGACCCAATTCAATCCATAACAAGTTTTGATACATTCTATCAATATAAAAAAGAGATGTACATTAAGCTATCACAGCATATCTATGAATATGATATACTAATCTAATGACTCAAAGAAGCCTTCCCTGAAAAAGTCATTTAAACTTAGCTTTAAGCATGAGTAAATATTAATAGTTAGCTTGGACAAGAATAGGGAAAGAGTGAAGAACCAGCAACAACATATACAAAGGTTGCAAAATATGGCACAAAGAAACGAAATAATTTCAAAGCATCTGGAGCAGAGAGAGGGAAGACCAGAATGATGAGGCTGAATAGGCAGGCAGTAGACAAATCATCTTATGAGCCTTATGAAAGGGTTTGAATTCTATGCTAAGGGTAATGGGAAGACATTATATGATTTTACATAAAGATCAGGTTTACTCTTTAGAAAGAAGACTCTGACTGCAGTGGATGAGTATGTCTGTGCCTGTGCCTGCATACTCTTATTTTACACATAGTCCTGGAGGACCTTGGTACATGATCACACATAGTCAAGAATGCCCACTTCCAACTTTTGGATATGCTTCTGATGTGCTGCTATGCAAGATTGGGTACCTTTGCCCCTCTCTTTCGTGGGGAAAAATGTGGAAGTGAAAGGGCAGGGAGATAGTGAACTTGGTCTAATATTTCCCTTCCCCTTTTTCTCCTCCTTCAATGATAATAATTTTAAAATTCATAAGAGGAATTAATATTTATTGATCACATTCTATATGTCAAACACTGTAGTCAGTATTCTAAATGGGTTCTCTTACTCCTTAAAACAAATCCTATGATACAGATACGATTTTTCTATTTTACAGATTTTGAAACTAAGGCTTTGAAAGTGGTAATGTAAATTGCCACATATAGCAAAGCTAAGAGGTGGTAAAGCTGTGATTCAAATTCCGTCATTGAAAGCTACAGTCCATGCTCTTCACCAGTTTTGCTTCCCAGTGATATGTGCCCAGGTTCTGTCTTAGCAGCAGTGCACAATGAGGGGAAGAAAAGAAAGGAATCATCCCCTTCTCTGCTCACATCACTGCATTTACCTTTATTGTCTCTGCCTGGAAAAGTTTCAACACATTATAGAAACATCTAATTATTATCAGTTAGAGAAAGGACATTGTATTTATTCATTGTCCTGTGAAAATAATGCACAAATCCAAGAGTATAAGGTCCCTAACTCTCACTGAAGGGTAGGGAATAAGGGATGATAATGGATTTGTCCATCAAGTATCAACTATTTGACTTATTCTTTCACCTCACTAAGTAGAAGGCCATCTGGCCCCATACTCGAATTGCAGAATGGTTAAAAGAAAATAACAGGAAATTGTAGAATGGCTATTTGATGTTTATTTCTGAGTTAAAGTGTAGATTGAATCTTTTAATTTACTTAATGAGCATAATGCTAGTCTGGTAAATTATTAACAGTTTTGGATTTAATTCAAAAATTTGGTTATATATTTCATTAGGCTCATATTTACTGGAGCACAGGGCAATCTAGAATAACAAGCATCAAAAGTCTATTTTACTGCCCATATTATGAGCAGATGGAGCATAGATGTTTAACAACTCCAAACCTTTTGATTAAGAGCCTGATTATAGTCATATCAGGATGAAGAATAATGGCCCTATACAAAGGTTCTCTGCATTTTAAAATACTAATGGACCTTTACTTGACTTCTTTGCAATCAGATATTAGAGTTTTATAAAATTTGGAGTTTAAAAAGCAAAAATAAATCCCAACCTTGCTAAAATGAGTAAAGATAGAAAAAAGCTTGTTTTCAGCGGATCAAGGACAGACTTTCCTCCAGTGTTGCCAGATCAATGAGTTATTACTATTACCACACAACAGGGGTAAACTTTTTGAAATAATGGCTTATAAAAGTACTATAGACTTAAAATAGCCATGCACATAGGTTGAGAATGTGTTTTTGGCTAATGAGACATCAAAGAAAATCAGGATAATTGGGGAGACATTCTTGTCTGAGAATGATACATGATGATCTACTCTGGCACAATATAAGACCATATGCTAAAAGTATAAGGGCATCTACACCTATGAACAAAATACTTCTTCCCCAAAAAGTACAATGTTTAGGACTAGACCTTATTGTCCAACTCCCTAGAGAGTCAACTTTCCCTTAGGATTTCCCCAGTTTACTCAAGAATGTATCCCAATAAGAGAGCTACTAAAAGAGGGTGATCCTGGTCTAAAATTAGTGAGAGCCTTTCAAATATAAAAGCACAAAGGAGGTAAGTCTGAAATGCTTTCAACAACAAAGCAGTGTGATATAGTGGCTCATGGGTTTTTAAGTCTAACAAAATTAGGCTTAAAACCCAATTATGGCTTCAAGATGGCTGCCTGGAAGCATCTGGCATTCACCTCTTCCACAAAGAAGAACCAAAATAGTAAGTAGATAATCATGTTTTGAGTAGATTACCTAAGAGAACACTGGAATTCAATAGACAAGTGACAGGAAATAACTAAGACAAGGTAGAAGAGAGAAGTGAGGATTGAGTATGGGGAAACCATAAGTGAATGACTCCCAGAGATCCACATTCCCACCATGGACTCTTGCAATCCTAGCCATGGGAAAGCCCCTCAATCCATACAGATCCTGAGACTAAAATAGGGAGCTTCCTGGAGACTGCGCAACAGCATTGCTCCAGAAAAGGAGCTCATGATGGGTCTCCCAGACCTCCCATCCCCGAGTCCTAAGCAGTTACATTATGACACCATTTTGAGAGCCTAGCTCCCACCAGCCTGGATCCTACCCTGAGGCCAACAGTCCCTGCATCTCCATATTCTCTGTAGGCATCTAGGAACCATTGTTGACTGCTGCCATCAGGGTTGAAGCATGAGCCATAGGAAGCCACTCCACTGCCCCCAATAGCAGGGGTTCTGTGCAATTCAAAATACCCTGAGGAAAGGCTACTCTGCTTACAGCTGCCACGTGGGGTTTAAGCATGTGTTCTACAGCCACCTGCTTAGGGATGCTGCCACTGAAAGAAATACTGCCCTCTCCAGAAGCAGGGCCACAGCATAACTCTTGCCACCTCTACCTGAGCATTCTGTCATTCCAGGCGTCCCACTACTGGGTAAGTATCCAAAGGAAAGGAAATCAGTATATCAAAGAGATACCTGTTCCTGCATGTTTATCGTCAACCTATGGACAAATGGATAATAAAATGTGGTATATATACTCAATGGAATATTACCCAGCCATAAAAAGAATGAAGTCCTGTCATTTGCAGTAACATAGATGGAACTTGGATCCATTATGTTAAATGAAATAAGCCAGGCACAGAAAGACAAACAGTGCATGTTCTCACTCATAGGTGGGAGAAAAAAGTTGATCTCATGGAGGTAGAGAATAGAGCGATAAACTCCAGAAGTTGGGAAGAGTGTGTGCGGAGGAGGGCGGATGAAGAGAGGTTGGTTAATGGGTACAAATGTGCAGTTATACAGAAGGAATAAGTTCTAAAATTTGATAGCAGAGCAGGGTAACTAAAGTTAACAACAAAGTATTGTATGTTTTAAAATAGCTAGAAAAGAGGACTTGAAATATTTCTAACACATAGAAATGATAAATACTCAAGGTGATTGGATACTTTAAATATTGTGACTTATTAATTACACATTCTATGCATGTAACAAAATATCACATGTACCCCATAAGTGTGTTCAAGTTTATGTATCAATAAAAAAGTTATGCAACTTAATTAGGTATATAATCTTGGGTAAATTAATTATTCCTTATAGTCTCAGTTTTATAAATCTGCAAAATAGGTCAAAATTGTGTTGATCTCATGAAGTAGTTGTAAGGATTAGGTAATTCATAGAGCCAGGCACATACCACTTATTTTGAAGGCATCAGAAACACTCTAGCAAATGTTGGAACAACAATTAATAATTGTTAACAATCTCTTTGAATTTGCCTCAATTACAGTATTTTGGGATTGCTCCAATCACAGGGTCCTATATGCTCTGCTGCATTGCTTCTTCAATTTTAGCTCCTATCACTACTTTGCAGATGTTTTGGATACTACGTGGGGTTTCCAGACCCTTATATGTTGCCTTCATCGAAAATGGATTTGAAGTGTCTTTACAATAGGAACTGTAACATGTCTTTATCTTTTTTCTGCTATTTTGCATCTGAGTATCCATGCTTCTGAAAGGCAATTTTGCATGATGGTGAAATGGGTGGGCCAGGTTTCCTGAATTCTAATCCTAACTCTTTTCTATTTACCAGCTATGTGAGACAGTTATTTAATTTATTTGTGTCTCAGTTCCCATCTCTGAAAAAAAGTGGGGATGATAAGAGTACTTTAGCATTGTTGTAAGGATTAAATGAGTTAATACATGTAAAGTACCTGGCCCATAATAAGCACTGAATAAATGTTAGCTATTATTTTTTTTCCTTTGGTTTAACAACTTATGGCCCAGATTCACTATCAATTGGTTCTATAGTTTTCTGCTGGCAGGACTGAGAAGCATACCCAGATGCACTAGATGAAGCATATAAACTTAAGTATAACAGTGGCTCTAAACTGTGAGCATCAGCTCTCTCAGGGGTCGCAGAGTTACTGCAGGTAGTTCATAAAACCATATGTGCAACCATCTTTTCTCCAAGAGCTTTGATTTAAAACAAACAAACAAAAAAAAAGGATACTGGATTGGTAGACTTCAAATTGTTTGGACATCAAGAAGGGGTCCTGATATATACACTATTCTTACATATATACATATACACATATACATTATTCTTATATTCCATTAAGTTCTTAAAGAAGATGATTTCTATATCATCATCCTATGGTCCTCAAAAATACTGTTCATCAAATAAATATAAAGAGATCTACACATACAGATTTTTTTAAGCCTTTATAATACCAAAGATTTTTAATACATACAAAGAGAAAAGGTAGATCATCTTCAGTGGAACGGAAAGAGGATCTTCAGTTGTACAAGCAAAAGGCAGATGACAGTGGAACAATAACTCCACAGGGGTGGGGATACATAAGTATCAATCTAGCAGTGATTAACACCATTTAAGAGTGAAGGTAAAAATAACATATCTTGAAACAATAAAAATAGTGCCAATTTGTCACCAACACACCCTAACTAAAAGACATGTAAAATATGTATTACAGAAAGAAAACTAAATCTAAAGGCAAAAGTCAAGATGTGAAAAAGAATTGAGAACAAAGAAATTGGTAAATATGTGGATGTATCTAAATCAATATTGACTAAATGTTGAAAATAATAGTGGTTAAGGTAGAGGCTAAGGTATAATAAATTTAATAAGATTCTGGACAAAAATAAAATGTAAAGAGGGAGGGAGTGATCAAATTTAAAGAGGTCTGAAGTTCCTGTAATTATCGGGAAAAGAATAATGATATTGATTAACTTAGGAATTTGTAAAGTTAAGAATCATGTTAAGACTCTAAAGGTAACAAATAAAAGATTATAATTAGAAATGGAATTTACAATTTCAAAATTAGCAAGAAATAATGAAAAACTAACAACAATATCCTCAATGAATCCAAAAGAAAGCAAGAAAGAAGAAGCATAAAAATGACAGGGTAAGTAGCATAAAAAATTGTGGACGTCGATACAAATATAATAGTAGTCACAATAAATGTAAATTGGCCAATCTTTTTAATTAAAAGAGAATTTCTGAGATTAGAAAGAAATATGCAATCCAACTATCTACTGTTGATAAGAGAACAGTGTATAGCTATATATAATTACAGGTATATATTTATAAATAAAATATATATTTATAAATTAAATAAAATTTATAAAAATAAATATAAATTTGAAATATTTTATAAATAAAATGTAAGAATACATCATGATTAAAAGTAAGAGGATAGAAAAACTTACATTAAAAATAACTTTAAGAAAGCAAATATCACTTTTGCTGAATATCAGATAAATCATTTTAAGTAAAAAGTATTATTATGGATAATGAAGGTTAAGTGATTAAAGATACATCAGAAATATATGCCAATTCTAAAGTTTCATGTACCTAATGACATAACTTCAAAATGTGCAAAACAGAATGGAAACAATAACCAAAAAAAAAAAATAATCAAGAAATCCATTATCACAGTAAGAGATTTTTTCCATGTCTCTCATTAATTAGAAGATTAAAGAGACCAAAAATTAACAAAATAGATTTATACAGCTCAATTTACAATTTTGGTCTAATGGATAGAGATTTTATACATATAGTCTCCAAGTACACTGTCAGTTTTCATAATAGTTCAATATGTGCTTGTAAAAAATGTGAATTCTGTTTTGGGGAGTGGAAGGTATCACATACATTCATATATATTTCATAAATATTCAATGTTCAGCCATGATAGTAAGGCAAAAATAATGAAAGATACAAGGATTGGAAAGGAGGACGAAGCAGTCATCAATTGTATAGGATATGATTCTATATATAGAATTGATAAGAGCTCAGAAAGACTATGTTTTATTTCTACTTTACAAATGACAAAGGGGAAATAGAATGTACAATATCACACAGCTACTATGTAGTAATCATTCATTACTTCCTGTCTCAGTCAATGGCACCACCATCCATTCAGCTATATAAGGTAGAAACCTAGAAGTACCTCTTTTCAATAACCTCTCCCCTACCATACCAGGTTCAGTGCATCACCAAATCTCTCCAAATGTCTCCTCCAATGGCCTCCAAACTGATTTCTCTACACTCACTGTTGCTTTTTATTTAACAATACTTAAATAGAACTTGCTGTGAGATGCACATATTCCTGAATGTTTTACAAATATGAACTTATTTATTCTTCATAACAACCCTTTGAAGTAGGAATTATCATCCCCATTTCGCATATGGAGAAACTGAGGCACAGAGAGATTTAAGTAGTTTGCCCAAGTATACAAAACTACCAAGTAGCAGAGCTGGGATATGAATTCAGGCAGTCTAGCTCTAGAGTCCGTAATCTGCCTATCTCTAATATTTCTCTATTATGCAGCCAGAGTAACCTTTTAAAATGTATATGTTATCATAATTCCACTACCAAAAATATTCTTTGGTGGCTTACTATTTTTTAGTAAACCATGAAAAAATTTAAAAATCCTTAGCATGACCAATAAAACCTTGACTATTCTGTTCCCTATCCCTCCAGCAGCATCATCTCCCACTCTCCTCACTACACTATCTATACATCAGTCATAATAGTTTTATGATTGCCCCACTCTACCCACCCCATGCCAGGGCCTTCATACGTGCTGGGTTTTTTCTTTTTTTTTGCCTCTTCTCTCTACATAATTAATTTCAACTTATGGTTCATATATCAGTTCAAGTATCACTGCCTCAAAAAAGTTATCCCTGACCCCTGTATTATAGCCTTTTTTTTTTGTTTCAACTCACTGTGAATCTCTCCTTTGTAGAATTCAGCATGACTTCAATTTTATATTTTATTTGTGTGCTCATATTATTTATGGCAATCTTTTCCATTAGACTGTAACAGAAGACAGGGGCCATGTTCTTTGCTTCTTGTAACTGTATCAGTAGGAATTACCATGGTGCCTGGTATAATATACATGCTTGATAAACACTTGAGGAAGAAGGAGGGAAGGAGAGAAGGAGCAAGGGAAGGAGGGAGGGAAGGAAGGAAAGAAGGAAGGAAGGAAGGAAGGAAGGAAGGAAGGAAGGAAGGAAGGAAGGAAGGTAGGAAGGAAGGAAGGAAAAAAGGAAGGAGGGAGGGAGGGAGGGAGGGAAGGAAGGAAAGGGGAGGGAAGAGGAGGGGTGGGGAGGAAAAGATGGACAGAAGGAGAGGAAGGGAGGGAGGGAGAGAAGAGAACTGGGCTTCAAACAAGTCTTTCTGATATTAAAGGGCCTGATATTAAATGGCTTATGACATAAAATAAAGCAGACTTAAAGGGTTATGTATAGTCCCATTTTTAAAG
This sequence comes from Mirza zaza, assembly GCA_008750895.1. Classification (NCBI taxonomy): domain Eukaryota; kingdom Metazoa; phylum Chordata; class Mammalia; order Primates; family Cheirogaleidae; genus Mirza; species Mirza zaza. Next base: position 26,177 of record VSMD01071174.1, read on the forward strand.
TCATCAAATATTTATTGAGCACCTACAATGTGACAAATACTATGCTAGGCTATAATGGTGACATGTGTATCTGCCTATGAATGTATGGTTATGTCTATGTATGTATCATGTGATAAAGATTATTAATGGTGATCTCTGGGGACTGGGATTATAGGTATTTCTAAAATGATATTTTTGCTATTTGGTATTTCCTAATTAATATGTATTCTTTGCAATAAAGGAAATAATTATTTTCAAAAGAAACTGAAAATTGATTCATTCCGCAGAACAAGAAACTGACACATACCGATTGCATAGTGCTCTTAACAATATTTTCTTCTGCTGTTTCCTGAACCAAGGGCCTTAGACATCATATTACTCCTGAAGCAAAGGAGCACTTGAAAAACATCGGCAGCATAGGGCACAGTTAAGATTTATTTATAGTTAAATATTCCTCTATATCACTTACAGAAAAGTTGCAAAAACAGTACAGAGAATTCTCATACGCCTTTCACCTAACTTTCCCTAATGTAATTATCTTGCATAATCATGGCATATTTATCAAAACTAAGACTGACATTGATATAACAATACTAACTATAGACTTCATTCTATTTTCACCACTTTTTCCACTAATGTCCTTTTTCTGTGCTAGGATCCAAGCCAGGATCCCACATTACATTTAGTCATCACGTCTCCTTAGCCTCCTACAATGTGTGACAGTTACTTGGTCTTTGTTTTTCATGACTTTGACACTTACAGAGAGTACTGCTCAAACTCTCAGTTTTGGTTTGTCTGATGTTTTCTCATGCCCTGACTGAGTTTATAAATTTTTGAAAAGAATACCATAGAGGTGATGTACCCTTCTCAGTAGATCATATCAGGAGGTATATAATGTAACTTTTATCACTTGGTTAAGGTGGTGTTTGCCAGATTACTGCATAAGTACTATTTACTATTTTGTAATCAATATATATTTGAGAGGAGATAGTTTGAGGCTGTGTGGATATTCTGTTTCTCCATAAATTTTGCCTGCTAATTTTGGCATTCACTAGTCGATTTTGACTGAAATAATTATTACTAGAATATTCTAATGGCTATTTTCTACTTCCCTCATTCCTTTCCATATTTATTACTTGCAGTTGTTCTATAAGGGAGATTTGTCCCTTCTCCTCTTGTTTATTTAATAATTTTTATATTCACACAGTGTATATATGCACAGTAGTGTTTACATATGTATATGTATACTAACCAATGTGTAACATAGATCTATATATCTATATCTATCTATACATACATATATATTTAGAGATGAATTCATACTGAATCCTCTAACTCCAATCCAGAATAACAGGGCTCATTCTAGCATTTCCTCTTTGCTTATTTGTAACTTCTAGCTTTTATTATCTACGATATATTTATTTATTCACACCTAGTATATACATAAAGTAGTTTCAGAATTGCTAACCTATAGACCTATATGAAACAAGACTGACCAACTTTTAAAGCACAAATGCTTCTAAGAGGTATAAAAACACTAAATGAATTTATACTAAGGTATTGGTGACTAATTAGAGGACATTTTGGCAGGAATAACGGATTGCAGTAGAAACTGAAGTGACTGTTTTGGTTGAACAAGAGAGGGCTGGGAAAGAATGAAGGAAAGGGCACAGAAAGGAAAAAAAAAAACAATTGATGCCTCCTTCCTGCTTTGACTGAGGTACACATTTGATGATCTGGCTCTCATAGCATGGCAATTCCTAAATTCTCCATCTCTGAAATACTAGCCCAGTAAAAGAGAGCTGACGACAAATACCTGGCTTCTGGAAAAACATATGGCATGCTACTGAGTAGTAGAAATTAAGCTGTATATCTGCCTATGGTACTTTGGCTTGCCTTTGGCAACTTTGATTTGCATCCAACAGATATGACTTGGCATTTGCTAAAGTATTGCTGTAGATTCATCCAGTGGCAGAGCAATAACAAAGAGAAAGAATGAAAAGCAATAAAAAGATCCTGTCAAACAACTGTTGGAAGGAAGATAGCAAGTACAACCCGCCAGAGACACTTTCCCCTAATTGTTATTCCAGAAAGTAACCAGTTTTCTGGGTGGATTAAGGCAGCAATAAATATTAAGGACAGGCTCCCATGAATCTAACCTCCCTATGCCTTCATCAACTTAGACTTTTCTTTACACAATTGAAGGTAGCAGAAACTTCAATAAAACTCAAATCAATAGTTATTTCCTATTCTCATCATCGTATGTCATATATCATCCCACTTCCTTTATATACTTTCAGGAACACCTAAAACATTGCAAGAACATTTTTCAGTTATTGACATTAAGGGAGTATTGGAAAATATGTACTTTTTTGAGGCATATACATTTTAATTCAAATCTGGGATCCAATATCTACTTCCAGCTCCCTGAAATTCATTAAGCCTCAGTTTCCTTATCTGTAAAACATCTTTCTCATTTGTAGCAGATACTCACTTGATGCTAACCAATCCCTTATCTTCTACATGATTATAGAAGAAGACTATATTTCCCAGTATCCCTTGAAATTTCGTTGTGGCATTTGACTGGGTTCTGGCCAAGGCAATGTGGGTAGAAATGATGTATACCACATTGAAACCTGGTCATAAAATAATCCATGTGATATTCTATGCTCCCTTTCTTGGCTTGTTGGCTAGTGGAAGGCAGAGGATCTAGCACAGAATTCTGAGAAAGCCCTATATGAGGAATCACTAAATAAATAAAGCCACTGTCCCTGAGTCACTGCATTGAGAAGAACTCTGTGAAAAGGCACTGGCCAATATCTGATAGACTGAGAAATGAGTGAAAAAATATTGTATTATGCTAAAAATATTGTGGGATTATTACAGTAACTGATATTACTTACCCTGATTAATACATATTTGTTTCTATTATTTAATAAGATATTAAAGGTAAATCACCTAGCATATTACCTGCTATATTGTAAGGGCTTAACATCTATTGCAGCAGTGTAAGTGTAATCTGATACGAAATGTAGACCCACAGGGAAACAAAATTAATCCAAAATGTGTTTGTTTGTTGAGCATGGAGAATGAAATAATATTCCCTAGTTCTTTCTCCTGCTTTTTTTTTAACCATTGCACATGGAAATATCTAGAGATTTTTATGTATAAATTATTTTGTTTTACCTTCATGCATTTAGATTTCCAGTGCCTGAATTATCATTTATCTTATTTGGTAATTATTTTATTCCCTAAAATTTGAGGAATACTTTGGAAGACAGAGACCTGTTTTTTTGTTTGTTTTGTTTATTTTTTGGCTTGGACTCCAGAGGAATTTTAACCAAATAGGTCATATCAGGTTCTTTTCATTATCCCTCTTAAGCATTATCAGTCACAGCTTTATCTAATGCTAGCTTCATCTCCAGCCTTTGGGTAGAAATTTCTTTTCTAATTGTCTTAGATTATTATCATATAGTGAAACACTGACTAGAGTGAATGTATCACCCTAACATTTCTTATTAGTTTGACTGCAAAAGGCCTTCAAGTTTCTCTCAGCTATCATGTATAAGTACTTCAGCTTCAGAAATCATTTGTATAACTGCCTTTGTTGATAGAGTGGTTATGAAGCCATCTTTCACAGATTTCAGTTCTCTTCTTTCAAAGGTATGTTTCCCTTCTTTCTTTTTTTCTTTTATTTATTTATTTTTATTTCAAAATATTAAGGGGGGTACAGATTATTTTTTTGATGCATGGCTTGAGTCAGGGCTATAAAACTGACCATCACTCGAATAGTGTTCATTGTACCTATTAGATCAGTTTTTGCCCTTCCCCTCCTCCCCACTTGATTTCCAATGACTTTTACTCTCCTCTGTATTTTTGTGCCCGTTGGTTAGTTCCACTTTATTAGAGAGTACAAGAGGTGTTTGTTTTTCCATTCTTTTTTTTTTTTTTTTTGAGACAGAGTCTCACTCTGTTTCCCTGGCTAGAGTGCTGTGGCGTCAGCCTAGCTCACAGCAACCTCAAACTCCTAGGTTCAAGCAATACTCCTGCCTCAGCCTCCCGAGTAGCTAGGACTACAGACACGCACCACCATGCCCGGCTATTTTTTTCTATTTTTGGTAGAGATGGGGTTTTGCTCTTGCTCAGGCTGGTCTCCGACTCCTGAGCTCAAAGGATCCACCCGCCTTGGCCTCCCAGAGTGCTAGGAATACAGGCGTGAGCCACCGCACCCAGCCTGTTTTTCCATTCTTGAGATACTTCACTTAGGATAATAGTCTCTGGTTCATTCCAAATTACTGCAAAAGGTATTAATTCTTCATTTTTATGGCTTAGTAGTGCTCCATGGCATACACATACCACATTAGAGAAAGGAACACTTATATACTGATGGTGGTACTACAAATTAGTACAATCCCTATAGAAAATAGTATGGAGATTCCTCAAAGAACTAATACCTACCATTCACTTCAGCAATCCCAATACTAGGTATCTACCCAAAGGAAAAGAAGTCAATTTATCAAAAAGACACCTGCACTTAAATGTTTATTGCAGCACAATTCACAATTTCAAAGATGTGGAATCAATCCATCAATTCCTGGGTCAATTAGCAAAATGTTTCCCTTCTTTCTATAAGGCAGAAGGAAGAGAAAGAGAGTCACCAAGTCTACAGTACCTTGAAACTGAAAGTTTCCTCAGCCGCTATATTCTTTTTTTTCCCCATAGAACCGTCAAAGCTTTCATTATTTGTCTTTTTACCTGGAATGGATGACTGGGCATACTTAAAATGTTCCTGTATGGGCAATTCTCTTAGCAATGTCAAAGCATCAGCTCTGAAGCCTTAATAATTGACAAACTTCCCCAGTGAGAGTGTTTTGAAAGTCTACATCTGCTTGCACAGGATTTCATCTCTGAAAAGGAGATCTTCTACTATTGAATAAATATGGAAGCAAAAGTAGAAGGTAAAATAATAAAGATGCTTTCGGATTATATGTCATCAGTTCCAATTGTTCAATGCACTAGTTACTGATTTTTTCCATTCATAAAAGAGATGCATTAAAACTTGCTCTGAACAATTCACAACTGCAAAGATGTGGAAACAACCCAAGTGCCCATCAATACATGAGTGGATTAATATAACGTGTTATATGTTACCATGGAGTATTATTCAGCTATAAAAAACAACGGTGATATAGTACCTCTTGTATTTTCCTGGATACAGCTGGAACCCATTCTATTAATTGAAGTATCCCAAGAATGGAAAAATAAGCACCACATGTACTCACCAGCAAATTGGTTTCACTGATCAACACTTAAGTGCACATATAGGAATAACATTTATCAGGCATTGGGCAGATTGGAGGGGGAGGAGGGGATGAGTATATACATACATAATGAGTGCGATGCGCACCATCTGAGGGATGGACAGGCTTGAAGCTCTGACTCCGGGGAGGGAGTGGGGGAAGGCAACACACGTAACCTAAACATTTGTACCCCTGTAATATGCTGAAATAAAAAAAAAACTTGCTCTGAGTATCTAACAATATTGATTCTCAAAGTTTGGTCTCTGGACCAGCAACAGCAGCTACATCTAGGAACTTATAAAAAAGCAAGTTCTTAAGCTTCACCTCAGACTTTCTGAATCAGAAGCCTGGGGTGGTGGGAGGACACCAAGCTGTGCCAAACTTAATAAGTCTGAAGTTTGAAGATCACCTTAGAAAGTACTATACTGTGAAGATAAGACAGTATACTTAAAAGTGATGATGATGATAATAATAATATCAAATCCTCATTAAATAGTTACTATAGTCCAGGCACCATGCTAACCAATTTAAATGGATTATGTCATTTAATCATCACATCAGCCATAATAAGATATATTATTATTATTACTGTCCTACATTACAGATGAGGAAACTTAGAGGTGAAGTAATTTGTCCAAGTTCAAATAACAAGTGGAAATCGGAGCTCCAAACCAAGTATGCCTCTAAAGTCCATCTTCTAACCAATATAATATGTACCATGTGGTTGTTCTATGAAATTCCTAAAGATTTTTAATCCTAGTCCCAAATTGGTATCTGTTATCAGGGTTTGGCAGTGCCAAAGCAGTTAACCTGGTGATAGGGTCTCAACATAGGAGTTGAGTTTCTCAGGAACTGTATATAAATCAGTATTTTTATTTTTTTATTTCAAAATATTTAGGGGGATAAAATGTTTTTGTTACACGGATAGCTTGTATAATGCTTGTTAGGCCTTTTAGTGTGCCCACCAACAGAACAGTGCTCATTGTGCCCAATAGGTAAGTTTTTACCCCTCAGCTCCTCCCATCTTTCCCCCTTCTTGGTTTCCAATGTCTGTTACATCTCTTTGGGCCCATGTGTGCCTATCACTTAGCTCCAATTATTAGATAGTACATGTGGTGTTTATTTTTCCATTTCTGATACACTTCGCTTAGGATAATGGCCCCTGGTTTCATCGAAGTTGCTGCAAAAGACATTATTTCATTCCTTTTTATGGCTGAGTAGTATTACATGGTGTGTGTGTGTGTGTGTGTGTGTGTGTGTACACATTTTCTTTATCCATTTGTGAATTGATGGGCATTTGGGTTCATTCCACATTTTTGATATTGTGAGTTGTGCTGCAATAAACATTCAAGTGCAGGTGTCTTTTTGATAAAATGACTTCTTTTCCTTTAGGTCCAGTAGTGGGATTGCTGGATCAAATGGTAAGTATACAGTCATTTCTTTGAGGAATTGTCATATTGTTCTCCATAGAGGTTGTACTAACTTGCGGTCCAACAACATATAAGTGTTCCTTTCCCTCCACATCCGTACACCATCTGTTGTTTTTGGACTTTTTAATAATGGCCATTCTGACAGGAGTAAAGTGGCATCTCACTGTGGTTTAAATTTTCATTTCCCTGATGATTAGCAATGTTGAGCATTTTTCATATGTCTGTTGGCCATTTGTCTGTCTTGTTTTGAAAATCTTCTGTTCCTGTCTTCTGTCCACTTTTTGATGGGGTTGTTTTATTCTTGCTAATTTGTATTTTTAAATTGAGTATAATCTTCCACTGACTTCATTATAACTCTCTATGTGTTATATTTTTCTATTCTTCAGTTAATAGTAGTTCCTAACATGCTTTCAATTTTTCTGCCCATCACACTTTCTGTCAAACATTTAATAATCTATAAATAAATGCAGAGATGCTCTATGGGGTTCAAGAAACTTTTTATAATTCCTTAGCCAAGTGAAGAAGACTTTTGAAATGCAAATAATGACCTATTGTCAAATATCTGTTGTTCTTAAAGCTGAGCATTGCTTTGTAATACTTTTTGACTAATTATAATGTGTTGAAAAACAATATTCCAGAACAGGTTAATTTTGCTCATCCCGGCATAACAGAACTACATAAAAGCCTCTCAGAAATGAAGCTTCCACTTATCCTTTAACAGTTTACAAGCATTTAACCATTCTGAAAGTAAGAAGTGTGAGGAAAACTGCTTCTCTCTTTTAAAGGGCTTAGCCTAATGTGGCTGATGGAGGGATTGCCTTTCAGAGAGCTAGAAGCCTGATAAATACCCTAAATACTTCAGGGAATAAAAGGTACTTCTAATTTTTTTTTCTTTAATTCTGTCAGTACCCTAAATGCCTATGGCTGATGTGAGACATTAACTTACAACACTGAGGTTTGTCATTATAATTACACTGCAAAGGAGCCTTTCTCTTAGGGAAGGTCAGAAAGGTTACAGAGCAAAATGAGTAAGGGCAACAGAGCTCCTGAGAGGCTCCATTCATAAAGCAGGAGTAAGCATGAATGCAGCATTATTCTTTCTGGGGAAGTTCTGAAAAGGTTGACCTCAGTGGAATGGGTGCAAATTTGCATAATGCTTCATTTCCTTAGAGCAACTCAAGGGTTGATAACTGTTACATGAGGCCAGACCACATCACTGGAAAGATTAATGGGACCAGGGTATCATTACTTCCAAATAGAGATGAGTCATGCTAAGGTCACTGCAAGGTTTATTGAGGGAAAGATGTTTGCTCATTGAAATGGGCAACTTGTCTCTCAAGCTGAGAAAGTAAAATGAAACCAATGTATATCACTAAATATTAAGCTGTCCAGTAAGCCTCCTTCATGTTAAGCAATATAATTAGAGAAGGCATGACATGGATGAGATTTGTAAAATCCTGCTGGCTTACATCCTTTGGCAAGGACCATGGTATGAAAACTCTTTAGCCAATGAAGAGTTTTTTGTACCTCTTATATTCACAGAAAGGAAAAAAATTCTGATTTTGTTTCAGAGTCCTGGCTCCAGTTCTTTGCGTGAGTAGTATATTGATAGATTGATTTATTGAGTTCCTTAATGCAGCATCGAAATAGCCTCAGGGGTAAGGTGATGAGATGGAGGACTTAACTCAAACAACCTCAATGAAATATCAATATGTAGTTAGTCTGCAACAGGGAACAACTCAACAAAAATATAAATGGATTTCTATAGAGAGAACATTTTCTGATCATAGAGTCTTCCTGCTGTGTACCCATATCCTGGTTTAGAATCAAAATGACAGCTAATAATGTCTGTTCCCAACCAAATTTATGGGTGATGAAGTTCAGGATCTTCCAGAAAAAGGAAAAAAAAAAAACACAAGTAAAAACACAAAAAGTTAGTGTTTTGTAATAAAGAGAACATGCTGATGGAGGGGATAGTTCCAATTATTATATCAACATGAAGGGGCAGGAAAAGACATACCTCTTCTGTCTACTACCATCCATCCTAAAACAGCTTATATGACATCAGGTTTCTCTGATCAGATGCCTACATTTGGGGTTACAATAGGAGACTGCTGATGAAAGTGGCTTGGGCACAAACCACTACAATACTCAGGTGCAGCAAACAGTCACAAACACTGAGCTTCCCTTACACAATTCCTAGTCAAAGGACTCCAGCCTCTCAATGATGATTGATGCAATATTTTATAAATTTGAATTAACCTCAGAATAACTCTGGTGACTATAGTCTGTAGTTCAGACTATAATTAGGATGTTTTTTCATAAAGAAATCTTCTTGTAAATATTTTGTGGCTTTCATGCCTAATTTTGTAGTAACAGTTGAACTACCTTGATAATTGGGTTGGGCAGAGTATATGACTCTGAGGGTTTCCACGTCCAGGAAAGTTTTTTATATGATGTAATCTCACTATTATTTTAAAATAGGAGGGAGTAAGTCAGAACCCCAAACCAATCCTTGAACATTGATATTGTCTACTATCAGTTTTTAGAGTTTATTTGATATTTATCACTTGCAATTTCAAGATGAACTCTCTTGAAGGACCTCACATTGTATACTTTCATTTTTAAAAAAGAAAGTCGGCTTCAATGAAAAAAGGAAAAATATGAGAGGCCGAGATTGTTTTAGGGGTAATTATGGAATCAAGGAAAATTATTCTGGACAGATGGCTAGCACTTGGCTGGCAGGATTTGTATTGTGTTGAGGTCTTGGTACCCAAAGAGAACCTAGAAAATAGAAGGGACCTAATAAATGATTGTTTATGAATAGGTACATGTAACATTGTAAGCATGTAGAGCTAATTCTAATCTGAATACCAGAATGTTGTTTTAAGTAAACCCATTTATATGTACCCCAAATAATTTTCATTTTTATTCATTATCTTGGAAAGACAATCAATCATTAAAAAACACATAATCATGGTGACTATTGAAGCACATAAATACTTCAAGGTAATTGGGTTTGCATGACCAAATATGTAAGTAAAAGGAATTGACAAGTTGTTCCTGTAAGATATGAATAACAGGTAAAATATAATTGTAATAGTGGGGATGGAAGTTAAAAGGACACACTATTTTAAAATACAATCATCTATTTGTTTTTATTCTCCCTATGATGCTTATAATAGTTAATCAAGGGAAATAAAATCCTTTCACTTAGGTGTCTCTTCTTTAACAACTCAATGAGCTGCTTTTGCCTCTGGGTTTTTCTCATTGTCTTTCCCGTCTCTTTGCATTGACATTTCCATTTTCTCCCAAGGAAGACCTAAGAAAAGCCTTTGACTACTACAGGACAGACACCACATAGTTTTGCACTGCCAGAGTGTAAAATCCTTGGCCTAGTTTTTCTCAGAATATTGACAGAGACAAGGTACTTACTTAGCTCTCTGCTCTGTGCCCTTATTAAAGCTCATACATGGCTAGGGCTATTCTGACACTGTCCATGAAAATTAAATCTTCTACAAAGTATCGCTTTGTCTTGCATTATTTTTGTCCCTGTTCTGTGAATTAGAGATAACATTTACTGCCTGGGATTAATTTAACTCATGCATTTGATGCATGTCCAGGGATAATAGTTAAGATTATATCCAATAGAAAAGTTAGAAATTCTTAATTATGTCTAAATCTATACATATGCCTTTATCACCTTCTGGAAGACTTGATGGAGAAAGAACTCTCTAAACAAATGCTCCAAAGCAATACCATAGACAACAAAATAAAACACTTTGAGGGAAATGAACAGTTTGGTTAATATACTTCTAGTTCTCTAGTGTCTGTCCATGATAAGTGACATGACAAAAATTCTTTACCATCACCTTAATGTTGAACACTAATTAAAGCAAATATCGGGCATTCTCTCCATGCTTACCATTTATGGCCTTTCTACTGTGGTGACTTCTCTAGCTTGACCGTTCAATCTATAGCTCACTGTGCACTGCTTAATGGAGTTAGGAAACAATAAACTTTTTATAAAGAATGGCCCAAACAGATACTTGAATGTAGCCACAGAATTAGAAGTAAAAAAAAAAAAAAAAAAAAATGGCTTATTGATTTTTGTTCTCCTCTACTCTTACTTCTGATTCTATTATATAGAAGAAAGCATTAAAAGTTTAGTTGTAATTAGCAATGACAATATATTCCTCTCCTCTAAACGACCACTTCAGCATCCCTCATTACTGCTTTTTTATTCTGAAGGTTAGTCTGTCATTATTAAAAAAAAATCCCAATCCCCAAGTACCTTTCATGTCAGCTGCTATAGTTGATGTCTGAGGAAAAGCAGTGTCTTTAAGTGGTAAAGGCTACTATATATGCATTTTCAGGCAGCCAAACAGAAACCACATCACTGAGGAAGAAGGGATTTGGAAGACTTTGCAGAACTTCTCTGAAACTCAATTCATATTCCTATGACTCATTTACTATGTACCTCAACTTTCAATCTCACCTTTCTTTACACATTGTGACCTTGGAATATCCTAACTAGGTTCTCAGCATTTTCTCTTCAAAGCCTCCCCTCTTGATATTGCTTCTCAAAATATGCATTCTATCTGTCTTCCACAAATGGCTCCTAATCTGTACCCAAACCTCACACATAATAAAGAATTAAAAAAATATATTTATTGGCCGGGCGCGGTGGCTCAAGCCTGTAATCCTAGCTCTCTGGGAGGCCGAGGTGGGCGGATCATTTGAGCTCAGGAGTTCGAGACCAGCCTGAGCAAGAGTGAGACCCCATCTCTACTATAAAGAGAAAGAAATTAATTGGCCAACTAATATATATAGAAAAAATTAGCCGGGCATGGTGGCACATGCCTGTAGTCCCAGCTACTTGGGAGGCTGAGGCAGCAGGATTGCTTGAGCCCAGGAGTTTGAGGTTGCTGTGAGCTAGGCTGACGCCACGGCACTCACTCTAGCCTGGGCAATAAAGTGAGACTCTGTCTCAAAAAAAAAAAAATATATATATATATATTTATTTATTTATTTATAATAAAAATACTTTACAGTATAGATCTCTAGGCAATTTATCCCTCCTGAGCTCTAGTCCCAAAAGTCCAACAGGACATATCTATCTTAAATGTCTCACAAGCAGTGCTATGGTCTAAATCTTTGTGTCCCTCCAAAATTCATATGTTGAAAACTAATCCCCAATGCAATGGTATTAAGAGGTCCTGTGGGAGCTGATTAGGTCACGAGGCTCTCATTCTCATTAATGACATTAGTGCTTTTACAAAAAAAACCCAAGGGATATTTTTTGTCCCTTTTGCCATATGAGGACACAGCTATAAGGTGCTGTCTATGAAGAACAGGTGGGCCCTCACCAGACAATGAATCTGCTGGTGCTTTGATCTTGGACTTCCCAGTCTCTACAACTGTGGGCAATAAATTTCTGTTGTTTATAAATTACCCAGTGTAAGGTATTTAGTTATAGCATAGCAATAGCAGCCAAATGCACTAAGACAAGAAATAAGATAAATCCACCATATGCAAAAGTAAACTCTGCATCTTCTCAAATTGATCTTTCCTTCAATGTTTCCTGTCTCAGGGCATGACCATGCCATCCTCCCATCTTTATGTTATAATATGCATACTTGATCTTTTTACTCCTCTGATGAAATCCCTTCATTGTCTCTTCCATTGACTCTATAATAAAATCCAAAGTTTCTCAGGATGATATAGAAACTCAGTGGTTTGGCCTTGGGTGACAATTCAAGCCTCATCTTTTTACCATTTCTAGTTCTTTGAATGTATTCTCTTTGCTTTTCTCTCCACGTTATTTACTCTGCCTGCAATGTCCTTCAGCCCTTTCTTCCTCTAATTGCTCTTTATTCCTTTAAAAAAATTTCTGAGGGGAAAATATTATTTCCTCTTAAAAGATTGGTTCACCCAGTCACTGAGGCTAAGTTGAGTGTATCTCCTTTATGTTCCCACAATACTCTATGCATACATATTGCAACATTTTTCACACTATATTATGGTTCCATAATTTTATATCTTCTCCAATAGACTGTGAGCTGCCTGAGTATAAGGCATGTATCTGGTCTTCATATTCCCAGGGACCTACCTCAGTGTGTATAAAATACATGCTAGATAAAGGTTTATGGTATGAATAACTAAGTGACAAAAGTGTTATGACTGGAAAAGAAACTTTCAAAACAAAAAAATGGTTCTATCATTTGATATAAGCATTGATAATCAAAATACATTTGTTTTGTGGACCCATATTAATTTTCTAAGATGGACATAACAAACGACCACATATGGGGTGGCTTAAACAACAGAAATTTATTTTCTCACAATTCTGGAGGCCAGAAGCTTGAGATCAAGATGCTGGCAGGTTTAATTTCTTCTAAGGCCTCTCTCTTCCTTGGCTTATAAAGGACTGTCTTTTCCTTGTTTCTTCACGTGATCTTTTCTCTGTGTTTGTCTGTGTCTTGATTTCTTCTTATGAGGACATCACTCATTTTGGATTAGGGTCCACCCTAATAATCATATATAACCCTACTTACCTCTTTAAAGACTCTATCTTCAAATACAGTCACATTCAGAGGTAACAGGGGCTAGGACTTCAACATGTGAGTTTTGAGGGAACATAATTCAGTCCATAACAGGCCCTGAACTTACAAAGTAATCCTTCAGCTAATGTGGGTCATTACAGCTTAGTCCATAGTATATTCCCCAAGTTCTCACAAAGCTTGTGGATCCTCTTTGTGGGGTCACTGGCAATCAAGGGTGTACACATTTCCTGGCTTAATGCCTTTTGAATTATTTTTGAAGATCTGAAGCTTGGTCTACATCTCCCTTCCTCCTTCATTTCTCTGTAATACATCTTGACCAACTAATGCGGTTGTTCTAGGAATCAGGAATTTCTGTTCCAGAAATCAATCGAAACTGTTGATCTAGACAGTGGATAAATCTTCTAATAGCATGGACATCTGCTAGAAAAGCTAAGTTAACAAGCTTCTTTTCAAGAAGTGGTGCTTTTGGTTATAAGATTGAGGTTCAGAGGTATTCAAAGTCCTTAAGACTTCAAGCCTTAAGGGGCATTTATCCTACTCCCCCTCCACTGTAGTAGAGTTATATCCTGATTTGGAGTTGAGTAAAAGCTAAGCAATCTTAACTGTTGTCTATTTCATACCATTGAAATCCTAGAGCATATATGTAAATTATATTAAAAACTTCACACACGAAAAATATGGGTAACAATGATTTTTTTTTTCTCACTACAGTCCCAGTATTTATCATAATTATTTCTACTTTACTATTTCTTCCTCCCCAACTAATCTAAATTCCTTCCCTTATTTAGATCCTATGATCTCCACAGAGCCTTCCTTCTCTAACTATCCTAGTGTACTTGGATTTTCTTCTGTCTCTGACAGCCCAGAATGGTGACTATTTCCACCATGCTGAGAAGAGTTGATCTACAAGAAACAAGAAAATATCTATTAACATACCTTCATTTTACAAATGGAAGAGACTAGTTTATTGCATGACTTGACTTCAGTATATTGTACCTAGGAAGTAATCTTATTTTTCTCTAACTGCTACCATCAAACCTACTCTGTTAAATCTCCTTTTCAGGCCTCTAGATGATATTTCAAGCAGTTTCCTTAGCTTTTCAGGTAACTGTCAGGGATAACAAATAGTTTACAGGAATTAAAAAGTCTAATCTATTTCAAAATACAATACTGTTATTAATCATAGTCGCTGAAGATTGAAACTGGATCCTCACCTCTCATCTCTCACAAAAATCAGCTCACAACAGATAACAGACTTAAACCTAAGGTGTGAAACCTTAAGAATTCTAGAAAAAAAATGTTGGGAACACTCTTATATACATCAGCCTAAGCAAAGAATTTATGAAGAAGACCCCAAAAGCAATCACAGCAGTGACAAAAATAAATAAATGGGACCTGGTCAGATTAAAAAGCTTCTGCACAGCCAAAGAAACTATCATTAGAGTGAATAGACAACCCACAGAATGGAGAAAATATTTGCATGCTACATATCCGATAAAGGGCTGATAACAAGAATCTATATAGAACTTAACAAAACTAACAAGAAAAAATCAAACAACCCCATCAATAATTGGGCAAAGGATATGAACAGAAACTTTGCAAAAGACAACAAAATGTCCAGCAAACGTATAAAAAAGTGTTCAACATCTCTAATCATTAGGGAAATGCAAATCGAAACTACAATGAGATATCACCTAACTCCAGTAAGATTGGCCTCTATCAAAAAGTCCCCAAACAACAAATGCTGGTGTGGATGTGAGAGATTGGAACACTATTACACTGCTTGTAGGACTGCAAATTAGTACAGCCTCTGTGGAAAGTAATTTGGAGATATCTCAAAGAGCTAAAAATAGAAATACTGTTTGATATAGCAATCCTACTGCTAGGCATCTACCCAAAGGAAAAAAAGACATTCTTTAATAAGGACATTCACACTTGAATGTTTATGGCAGCATAATTCACAATTGCAAACATGTGAAAACAACCCAAGAGCCCATCAAAATATGAGTAGATTAATAAAATGTGGTATATGTATACCATGGAATACTATTCAACTACAAAAAAACAATGGTGATATAGCACCTCTTATATTATCCTGGATAGAGCTTGAGCCCATCCTACAAAGTGAAGTATCACAAGAATGGAAAAACAAGCACCATATGTACTTGCCATCAAATTGGTACTAACTGATCAACACTAAGGTGCTCATATGGTAATAATATTCATTGGGTGCCGGTCAGGTGGCAGGGGGCTGGGGGTGGTGAACTCACTACTAATGGATGTGAAGCGCACTGTATGGGGGAAGGGCATGTTTGTAGCCCTAGCTTGGGTGAGGCAAAAGCATGATATGTAACCAAAATGTTTGTACCCCCATAATATTCTGAAATAAAAAAAAAAAAGAATGGAAGAGGTAAAAAATCATCCTTCTGCCATTATCTTGTTCTAGACTGAAGATAAAGTAATTCTTTGAGCTGCAGCTTCATCATTTGTAAAATGAGGATAATAGTAACTACTTCATAGTGTAGTTCTAAAGATGAATTTAGATAATGTGTTAAATGAAACCATATGCTGTTTATATAAATTAACAATGGTCAAATATGGCAAATTCATATTTTCAATCTAACATGTAGAGTACAATGTCTGGCATCTAGCATAAGCCCAATAAAGAGTGGTTATTATGATATTTCGAAAGAATGACAGGAAGTATAAAAGATTATTGGTCTGAGAATCAGACGCATGAAACACACCTAATATGTAAAGAGTTCCTTATCACCCTAGAATATAAGACATGTTCTTCATCTCCTATGAGAGTTATTTCCGAAATTTGGTATGTACATGGAATTGGATGGAATATTTGAATGACAATGTTTTCTGGGAATTGGGAGATGACTATATTTCTGCAGTTTTGGGGGCATTTCCCCAACCTTCTTATCAAGTGGGATTATACAGTCTCTCGTAGGTAGTTTTTTTCTTTATTTCAGAATATTATGGGTGTACAAATGTTTTGGTTACGTGAATTTATTTTTTTTTTCAGTTTGAGTCAAAGTTATAAATATGCTCTTCACCCAGACAGTGTGCATTATACCTGTTAGGTGTGAATTTACCCTTCTCCTCCTCCCCCCCAACCTGCTTGATATGCGTTGAATTTTACTACCATATGTGCATGTGCGTATTGATCAATTAGTTCCAATTTAAAAGTGAGCACATACGGTGTTTGCTTTTCCATTCTTGTGATACCTCACTTAGAAAGATGGTTTCCAGTTCCATCCAGGTTATTACAAAAGGTATTAGCTGACCATTTTTTGATGGCTGAATAGTACTCCATGGTATACATATGCCCCATTTTTATTAATCCACTCATGTATTGATGGGCACTGGGGTTGTTTCCATATCTTTGTAATTGGGAAGTGTACTGCTATAAACATTTGAGCACAAGTGTCTCTTTTATAAAATGTCTTTTTTCCCTTTGGGTAAATACCCAATTGTGGATTGCTGGATCAAATGGTAGGTCTACATTTAGTTCTTTGAGGTATCTCCATACTACTCTCCAGAGAAGTTGTACTACTTTGTGGTCCTAGAAACTGTATATAAGTATTCATTTCCCTCTGCATCCATGCCAGCAACTGTCGTTTTGGGACTTTTGGATATAAGTCATTCTCACTGGAGTTAGGAGATATTACATTGTGATTTTGATTTGCATTTCCTTTATGATTAGAGATGTTGAACATTTTTTCATATGGTTATTGGCCATTAGTCTATCTTCCTTTGATAAGCTTATATTCATGTGTAGCAAACTGAATTCAGCTGCACATAAAAAAAAAAAAAACAATAACCCACCACAATCAAGTGGGCTTCATCCCAGAGATGTAAGGATGGTTCAACATACGCAAATCTAGAAATATAATTTACCACATAAATAGAAGCAAAAATAAAGACCATATGGTCCTCTCAATAGACACAGAAAAAGCATTTGACAAAATTGAGCACCCTTTCATGATAAGAACTCTTAACAAAATAGGCATAAATGGAGCATATCTCAAAGTTGTAAAAGCCTTATATGACAAACCCACAGCCAACATCATACTGAATGGGGAAAAATTGAAAGCATTCCCATTTAGAACTGGAACCAGACAAGGTTGCCCACTGTCACCACTTTTGTTCAACATAGTACTAGAAGTCCTAACCATAAATATCAAGTGATAGAAGGAAATCAATGATATCCAATTGGTAAAAGAAGAGATCAAATTATCAATCTTTGCTGATGATATTATCTTATATCTAGAAAACCCCAAAGATTCTTCCAAGAGACTCATTGAATTGATAAATAAATTCATCAAAGTATCATGTTACAAAATCAATGGACACAAATCAGTAGCATTCCTAAACACCAGCAACAGTCAAGCTGACAATAAAGACTCAATACCTTTCACAATAGCTACAAAGAAAACAAAATATCTAGGGATATATTTCACCAAGGAGATGAAAGACCTATATAGGGAGAACTATGAAACACTGAAAGAGGAAATCACAGAGGATGTAAACAAATGGAAAAACATATCATGATCATGGATTGGCAGAATAAACATTGTTAAAATGTCTATAATAACCAAAGTGATTTACAGATTCAATGCAATCCCCATAAAAATACCAGCATCATTTTCCACAGATTAGAAAAAAATAATTCTACCTTTTGCATGGCACCTGAAAAGACCCTGAATAGCCAAAACAACCTTAAATAAAAAGATTAAATTATGAGGCATCACTTTAGCAGACTTCAAGCTACACTACAAGGCTATAGTAACCAAAACATCATGGCATCACCACAAGAACAGAGACACAGACCAATAGAGCAGAACGGAGAAACCAGATATAAAACCATCCTCATATTACCAACTGATCTTTGGCAAAGTAGATGAAAACAGACACTGTGGTTAGTCAATAAATGACTAGTCAATAAATGGTGCGGGGAAACTTGGATAGCCACATATAGAAGACTTAAACAGGATCCACACCTCTCACAAAAATCACCTCACAATGGATAACAGACTTAAACCTAAGGCATGGATCCTAAGACATGAAACTATAAGAATTCTAGAAGAAGAGGTTGGAAAAACTCATATAGATATCAACCTAGGCAAATTATTTATGAGGAATACCACAAAGGCAATCACAAAACAGTAAAAATATATAAATGGTACCTGATTAAATTAAAAGCTTCTGTATAGTCAAGGAAACAATCAATAGACTTAATAGACAACCAATAGAATGGGAGAAAATATTTGCAGGCTATACATCCAATAAAGGGCCAATAGCCAGAATCTACAAAGAACTTAAGCAAATCAGCAAGAAATCACTAAACAACCTCATTAAGAAGTGGGCCCATAAGTAGTCTTTAATAGCTATAATGAAATTTATTAACACCCCTGTAATACTCTAATTTGCATAAATAGAGGACAAGATCAGCAGCACCCTCAAGGGCATAAATGCACCAGTCTCTAGAGTGAACCTGAGGAATATTTCTGGTTCACTATCAACAAGTGTGAAGGTTTTCCACACTTATAAGTTTTGTTTCTTTTTTACTTAAAAGTTTATCTTCCCATGGAAAATGCATAGGCTATAATGTCAATTTTCCCCTAATTCTTTCTATAATTATATTTTTAGCAGCCACCTTATCTGTAAGTTATTTATATTTTTCATTTTGTCATCACTGAGTAAATGAGTTCTGTTCCTCAATCTAATTCTATCAAATATATTGATCAAATAAATATGTTGATCCATGTAATAGAAGTAAAGCCTATTAATTTATGGCAGAGCTAAAAATGTTTCTGCCATATCAAGCATTTCTGTAAAGTCATTTGGAACTTTGGGAATGTTAGATAGTAAATTGGCATTATGTAGAAATCATTTCTAGGAAGAGCATGTACCATGAAGCTGGAATAAAACATCAAATCCATGTAAGCTAAGACCATGGGATAAAAAGATTATTTTTAGCTGCTGCTCTCTGTCAAGAAAGCAAACAAAAAAATCATTCATTGCTGTTATATGGTAAAAACACATTAATTCAGTACCCGCTTATTCAAAACAATGCAAACAAAACAATCTTCTTCAACACACTGTATATAATACAAACCTAAACCTAGTCAATTCAAAGTCAAATTAATAAGACTGCCCTGCTGGTGAATATGCTTTCTTTTCAGATTTCTTTTATTAAAGACAGTTCAATAGCTTTCTGGGTAATGTGTTTATAGGGCACAGTGCTGAATTAGCCATTATACTGGAGAAATCATGGTGAATTATAGAGCCATGGCAAATTGCCTGACAGGCTATTCTATTTCTTTACTTTGAATATCTTTAAGCTGTACAATTTGATATTAAAGCATTCTTAGACGGCAGGTAAGCTATTATGTGTCTTTAGAATCTTGTTAAACCTTCAATCCAATGGTTCTCAATCTTGGCACACATTAGGACCAACTGGGGAAAATTTTAAAGCCCTGTGCCTAGACCATACCCCAAATACGCTAATCAAAATCTCAAGGAGTGGGCCTGGATGTCATATTTTTAAAGCTCCCTAAGTGATCCTAATGTGAAATGAGGTTGAGAACCATATATCTAGCCCCATTTACCAGTAGAACAGCATATGTTGCTCATAAACTAGTTCTGAAACAAATTTTTGTGTTATTTTTAGCAAGGACAACACTGGGATAATTGTCTGGGCTTCTAAGTCAACTAACTTTGAAGATCAATGTTTGTTAGCATATACATTGTTTATGAAATTGGTCTTAGTATTTTAATCCTTTCTCATACATAAAGTAAGTGTTTTCAAACACTTCAATGTGGAAGTAAAAGAGGAAGGAAGAACTTGTGAAAGGATAAAGATATTTGGAATCCAGGGTTTGATGAAAACAAATGGAAAGTGTAATAAGAATTCTTGGAATTGATTTTCAGAAATAAACCTGTTCTCTTTACTACATTTCTATCCGAGCTGTTGAATTAGAATACCCATAATACGAAAAGGCTGATTTATAAAATATGTGATTAATTTAGGTAGTGAATGCTGGTTGTCAGAGAGAAAAGCATTTTGTACATAAGTGACTCAATTTTTCTTTATCTGCTTCAACAATGATCTATTTCTCATTCAAAAACTGATAGTATCTCTCATCATAAAAAGGAATAATGCTATGTCAATAACTGTAGAAGCCAGACCTTAGACTCTAGAGTGAAAAAGGTAAAAATAAATAAATAAATAAATAAATAAATAAATAAATAAATAAATGTGTTATATTATATTCTTTTACAGCAGGAATCCATTTGCTTTATTCTTCACAATTTTGAGAAAAACACTGGAGGTCAAAATAGGCTAGATTTTCCTTATGTAAAGAAAAAAGCATGTTTAAATTCTCAGACTAAAATATAATCACTCCCTCCTTACATGTTAAAAATGTGATGGCTAACTCTGAAGCAACCAAGAAAACTGATAAACATAGAGAGGATTCAAACATCAGATGAGTTGTTGGACAAGATGAACTTTCATATTCTTGCCAATCCAGAAGAACAACTATTCCAAAAGAAAATACTCAGACCTTAATCCTGGTAACATAAATAAAACTGTTAGGTTATTTTCCGCTGGTAGTTTTATATTAAATTTTTATGCCATGCCATTTTAAATGCTATTTGAGTCTCTGGACAATATCAAACAAGGTGATAAATTACACAAATTTGCCTTTAGTGTAAATTACCTTTTCCAATAAAACTTGAAATATACCATTTTCCTGTAATCTTTGTTTCTATCTCCAAAGTATCATCAAGCTCCTATGACAATTTAAAGCAATGACTCTTAACCTGGGGGTGATAGATGAGGTTCTAGGGATCTTTAAATAATATAAAATTGTTATGAAAAAAAAATTTCTGGTTCAGTAGCTCATAGATTTCATAAGATTGTTTAAGGCATCTATGACCCTAATAAGATAAGAAATCCTGGTCTATAGTACCCTATTCAAAGTAATCAGTGGTCAAACAAAATCTGTTCAGGTCATGTTCATGTACCAGGAACTCCAATGCTTACCCTATGGAGTCGAAAGACAGGAGTCAACAACCAGTTTAGGTAGAAAGACTTGAGTTTTAGTATTTAAGCTTGCCCTCTCTCTGGGTGGAAAAACTACTATGACTTCACCTGCTACAAGTCCAAATGCAGGGACTTCAGGAAAGTATCTAGATAAAAAACTGGACAGGCCTAGATACCATAAGCATAGAAAGGTAATAGTAATGATTAAATATACATTTTTTCATATTTCTCTTGAAAGAAAAATGTATTATTCACGTTTGCAGTTCACAGCTATTCCCTTAGATCAATTTCAGATCTGTTTAATTGAAAGCATTTCAAAACACTGATCCAAAGTTATAATATAGTCTTCTTTAATACATACTTATCTGTATTGTTATTAATTATTCATTAAATGCCCACATTGTTCTACGTACTCTGAAGAACTAATTTACACATGGCCTTGCAAGTAATCTCTGGTTGCTAATAGGAAGGAGGATGGTAGATTGATTTCATTGTTTAATTGATTCATTAAGTACCGAGGTACTACAGTGGTAAGCACTAGAGAAATTCATAAAAGATTGATAAATAATCTTGTACATTATGGTTATGATATTTGAACTAAAGAAAACATTTCATTTCTGGAGCTTGTTTGATATGTAGCATCACTGTACCTGAGGAAGGTGCTATGCATTCTACTTCACTATGCAATTCTCAACTCATATGTATTAAGAGGATTTTAGATATAGACAGTTAACATATATCCTGCTATATATACATAACCTATTCTGAGATTACGGATTAAACTCCTTTATCTTTTCTAGCCATATTTTTAGCAATTTTCTGCTTCATTTTTACCAAAGGCTAAAGATCATCATTGGCTAATACCCAAAGAATATATATCTCATACCCCTAACATTGAAATTTAAAAATTGTTCTCAGGAATGATATTAAATGTTATTTCAGAGTCAATACAGAGTGGGAGAAAATATTCGCTCTCTACACTTCTGATAAAGGTCTAATAACAAGAATCTATCTAGAACTTAAAAGAATAAACAAGAAAAAAATCAAACAACCCCATCAAGAAATGGGCAATGGAAATGAACAGAAACTTCTCCAAAGAAGACAGAGTAATGGCCTGCAAACATATAAAAAAATGTTCAATATCTCTAATCATTAGAGAAATGCAAATCAAAACCACAATTAGATACCACCTAACTCCAGTGAGAATGGCCTGTATCAAGAAATCCCAAAACAACAAATGCTGGTGAGGATGCGGAGAGATAGGAACACTCTTAACACTGCTGGTAGGACTGCAAATTAGTGCAACCTTTGTGGAAAAGAATTTGGAGATACCTCGAACAGCTAGAAATAGAAATACCATTTGACCCAGCAATAGCATTGTTGGGTATCTACCCCAAAGAAAAGTCTGTCTATTATAAAGACATCTTCACCTGAATGTTTATGGCAGCACAATTCACTATTGCACGGTCATGGAAACTACCCAAGTGCCCGTCAATTCATGAGTGGATAACTGAAATGTGGTATATGCTCATAATGGAATATTACTCAATCCTAAGAAATGACAGTGAGCTAGCACTGTTTATGTTATCCTGGATTAAGCTAAAGCCCGTAATACAAATCAAGATGACACAAGATCTTGAAAAGGGGCTACGCATCTACTCGCCATCAAATTGGTACTGACTGACTAAAACTATGGTGCTCAAAAAACGGTAGTGTTCAACAGGGATTTGGAGGGGGGATACCCACATCTTAAGGAAGTGGTGAGCATTGTGGGGGGGAAGGGATTACCTCTATCCTTTTTTAGGGAGAGGAAAAGATATACTTTGTAACCAAAATGTCTGAAAAAATCTGTAATTGGGAAGTGGGCAGGTGGAAGGGGGGAGGATGGGAAGGGTATGTACTTACATGGTGGGTGCGGTGCGCACCACATGGAGGCTAGACACGCTAGAAGCTCTGGCATAGCGGGGTGGGGGAGGGGGACAGGGGCAAGATATGTAACCCTAACAATATTTGTACCCCCATAATATGAGGTAAAAAAAAAGAGTTTAGATGAGAATACCTTATTGAAAAGTCAAAAAGAATGTTTTTCACATTATCAAAATATAAGTCATATTTCCAAGTTAATGCATTTAAAACACGAAAATAATATAATGAAATGTATCTCTGTAAAACAATGAATGGAAAGAAAAATAAATCTGGAACCACAAACATGTTACTGTATCTTGAGCTTCCACCTTGTATTTCAAAGGTTAGGTAATTTGATTCTTGTAACTGAGTAAGCATTTAAGCAAATCAACCAAGTCCTATGGATGATTGTAGAGTTGCCCATTGACCATGGGTCATTTATTCCAGAGATTTAACCACAGGATATGGTATCTTCTTTATATCTTTTCTGCCAACATTAGCCCATTTATTCTTGCTAGTATCCTTAAAGAATCTAGGACCAACAAGTCTGTCTCTCTCTTACAATCTTTCTTCATAAACCTGAAGATGATTAGTAATTTACTCCTCAGACTTCACCTAGAAAAGTAATTCCATTTGAATGTTTCATCTCCTCTAATATGCTACTTTAAAATATTTAATAATTCTGAATATTCTTCTGACATATGTTCACATTCTGGTCATATAATCTTATAAAAATTATTTAACCTTATTGACCTCAGTTTCTTAATCTTTAAAATGGGCATAATACCTACACCTTAAAGGGTAATAAATCTTAAATGAGGTTAAGGTATGTAAAGGTGCTTCTCTAAGTGCCTAGAATATTATAAGCATTCAATAAATTTTAAGTATTATTACTATTAATAAAAATTGGCACCTCATATTGAAAATGGCACTCTAATAGCATGCCAATCTATACTGAAATATAATGGATAATTTCTTATACATGATTTAGAGATTTACTAGCATTAGCAGAATGGTAAAAATGAAATAATATGGCAAATTTGAATATTAAAGTTCTTCATTTTTACCTGTATTATTCACCTTTAAGGTAAATTTATGTTTATCATAAGTTTAAAATTTTAAAAAATAATAAAATTATCAGAGGAGAGAACACTATATATACTTAAATGCCAAAGAAATTTGAGGGATTTAGAGGGGGGAGGAATCATCCTCTAAAGAAGAATCTTTGTAGTACTTCCCTGACAGAACCAGTGCTCATGACTCATTTGGCTGTCTGTGTAAGTCTTATATAGAACTTTCTTCCCCTCATAGACTCTTCACTTATTTCCATTTAAAACATTCAGAGGCTCATTCAGTAGCATACCCTGTGTGTTTCCTCCCAAAGGGACACACTCAATTAGAGCCTCCAATTTCCTCTGTTTGTGTATTCAATTACTTTTTGAATAATATCTTTATAATAGCGCTACTCTGTACCAGGTAGGCATTTTACTAACTCCTTGCACACACTTCTTGTTTAACTTAACCCACATGAAGAACAAACGGAGGAGCAAGATGGCAGAATTTCTAGTCTTTGTTCCTCCACAAAAAAACACCCCCGCCAATATAATAATGATATTCAGACCAAAATAGCTTTATGAGAAATCCAGAATCCAGTTAAGAAATCAAAGCACCCAAGACAACCATAAAAGAAGCTCTCCCTAAATTTGGATTAGGTATCATTTCTCATAATTTATTACTCTCTAGTCACATAAAACAGTATAGCAAGTATCCTCCCATTACCTCATTATTTATCAGGTGGAAACAGGCAAACAATGGATGGGAGGGGTGCATCTAACCTTTGTGCTTTTTTTTTTTTTTTACCTCCCATGTAATAATGGAGCAGGGATACTTTAAGTAGGTCTATTGCCTCCTCTAGAGAGCTGTTACTCAACTTCCCTAGTGCAGGCTATTGGAGAAGACCAGAGCCTGAGATTCTTATTCTAGCTATCTCAGCTGAAACCTCTATGAAAAATGCAATCAGAATTTTTCCAATGATTTATTTGTTTGTTTATTCATATAACACCTGTCTGACAGTTGTGAAAACCCATTTGGAGCTTTTTATTTAGGAATAATGATAAATAGCCACCATTCAGCCACAACACTTCCAAAGAGCAACTATACAGTTTTATTGCTGATAAATATTGTGCATGTCATAATTATAGAAGGTAGCCATGGCCCTGGCCCTATCCTTATAAAAAGACTGTTTTCTGCATCCAAAGAGACAGTTTTCCAGATAGTAAGACAGTTTTCCACACAAATAACCCAAATCAATTTAGCCACCTCCCTTTCAAGAGACAAAAGAGAAATTTCTCTGGTGTTTCAAACATAGCTGAAATCTGTCACAGGTCCAATTGAGAGGCAAACTTAGTACCAATTGTGTTTACCCAAGCAATCAATTTCAAAAGCCCACTCCTCCTTCTTCTAAAAGCAGTAAGCTGTAAAATGGCCTTTGTTTCACTATTTTTAGGTGAATACATTTGCATTAATAGCAATATTTTTGGTAAAAGTTATCCCCATATACATTTCTGAAAGCTTTCAGTTTGCTGCTGCAATATTGCACTTGGAAGAAAAGACATCAGCTAAAGAGTCTAACAAGCTTCACTTTGGAGAACAGCTGCAGTCTGTTGAAACACAGACTACTCAGAGGCCCCAAGCAAAAAGAGTTCAGACTGGGCATTCAGATGCCTGAATACTCCCAGCTAAGAATCCATTTTCCCAATGGGTCAATAGGGTAAAAATACATTTACTCTAGAAATAGTGCCTATAGCCAAGAGTCAAAGAGTCAGGCCAATGTGTTAGGGTCAGGAGATTCATTTGACTCATTATTGCAGCAGATGGCAGAATAGGCACTTACCATAGTTCATTCTGACCTGGGAGACTCCTTGAAGCCATGCATAAATAAAAACAAGAGGGAAGGATAATAGCCAGATTCACATGATTATACAACTGAACATGTATCACTCTTCATACTTTTTAGCTGTTCTTTTACATTCAGTAATTTAAGTTTCACCACAACCGCATGTAGGAAAGTCATTTCAAGCTCCATTTTCAGAGACGAGGAAAGTGAGGCTCCAAAAGTAAACTGCACTCTCTATGGAACATTATCATAGTCTCCAAAAGACTCTAAGAGCAGAGACTCAGGCTTATTTCACTGTAGTGTCCTCAAAGCACTTGTCATGGTATAGAGAATTTCTTTGTTGTATAAATGAGCATTTCCCACAGTCACCCAGAAAGCAGGAGATCCATTAGAGATGTAATAATGATGTCTTTGTAATAGAAAGGTTTCAGTGAAGTAAAATATCATCTACCGGACTGTAAGTTCTTAGAGGTCATGGTTCTCATAGGTTTCATCCTTGTAAACCCCATGTTATCTTCATAGTGACTTGTAATAGTTAGTGTTAAATAAATATACTGAATGGATATTCAGTGAAGTTTCAACATATCATTTCCATATTAGTTTCCCATGGCTACTGTAACAAGTTAGCACAAATTTAGTGACTGAAGACAACAACATTAAAACACACTACCAGAGAAAATCACCTTTAAAAAGGAAGACAGGAAGGAAGAAAGAGAGAACCACAAAACAACCAGAAATTAAATAACAACATGGCAGAAGTCCTTACCTATCAATAACTACATGGAATGTGAATGGATGAAACTCTCCAATCAAAAGACACAGAGTAGCTCAATGGATGACAAGAGGCAACTATATGTTGTCTGTAAGAAACCCACTTCACCTATAGACTGAAAATAAAAGGATATAAAAAGAGCAAGAGTGGCTATACATCTACCAGACAAAATATATTTCAAGACAAAAACTATGGAAAGAGACAAAGATAGTCATTATATAATCATAAAGGTATCAATTCAGCAAGAGAGTATAACAATTCTAAATATACATGCCTCCAACACTGGAGAACCTAGATATATAAAACAAATGTTATCGGAGCTAAAGAGAGAGAGAGACCAATACAATAACTGTTAGAAACCTAAACACTCTATTTTCAGCAATGGACAGATCATTAAGACAATAAATCAACAATGAAACATTAAACTTAATCTAGACTATAAATCAAAGGGACCTAATAGATATTTACAGAAGTTTTATCCAACAGCTACAGAATATATGTTCTCCTCAGCTCATGGATCATTCTCAGGGTTGGACCATATGTTACAACACAAATTAAGTCTCAAAAAAATTCAAGAATTGAAATCATAACAAGTATTTTTTTCTGACCACAATGGAATAAAACTAGAAATCAATAACAAGGGGAGCATGAAAACATGGAAATTAAAGAACACGCTCCTTAATGACCATTGGGCCAATGAAGAGATTAACAAGGAACTTCTAAAAATTCTAGAAAAAATAAAAATGAAAACACAACATATTAAAACTTATGGGATAAAGCAAAAGCAGTAATAACAAGAAAATTTTAGGAATTTTAGGAATTCCTAAAATTAGGAATAAGTGCCTACATCAAAAATGTAGAAAAGCTTCAAATAAACAACCTAAAGATGCATCTCAAAGAACTAAAAAATAAGAGCAAGCCAAACCTTAAATTAGTAGAAGAAAATAAATAAGATCACAGCAAAATAAATGAAATAGAAACCCAAGAAATAATATAAAACAAATCAATGAAACAAAAAGCTGATTTGTTAAAAAGATAAACAAAATAGACACACCTTCAGCCAGACTAAGAGAAAAATAAAAAAGACCCAAATAAGTAAATTCAGAGATGAAAAAGGAGACATTATGATTAATACTGTAGAAATCCAAAGGATCATCAAAGATTACTATGAGCGTATATGCCAGTAAATTGGAAAATCTAGAAGAAATGGACAAATTCCTAGATACATACAACCTACTAAGACTGAAGCAGGAAAAAATCCCAAACTTGAATAAACCAATAACAAATAATGAGATAGAAGCAGTAATTAAACATCTCCCATCAAAAAATAATCCCACAACCCAGTGGCTTCACTGCTGAATTCCACGAAGTATTCAAAGAACTAATATCAATTCTACTTACACTATTCCAAAAACTTAGGAAGGGGGTAATACACTCAAACTCATTCTATGAGGCCTGTACCACCTTGATGCCAAAACCAGACAAAGATAAAACGAAAAAAGAAAACTATATCTCTGATGAACAAAGATGCAAGAATCCTCAACAAAATACTAGCCAACCAAATTCCAAAGATTATTCACTATGATCAAGTGGGATTCATCCCAGAGATTCAAGGCAAGGATGGTTCAACATATCTAATATATCATATCAACTGAATGAAGGACAAAACCATATGATCATTTCAATTGTTTTTTTAAAGAAAAGAAAAACACTTAGTAGTATGGATTCCAGCTCTATCCAGGAAAATACAAGATGGGCTATATTACTGTTTAAAAAAATAAATAAATAAAATAAATTTAGACTACAGGATTTAGAATCCTTAAAAAAAAAAGACAAACAATTATTTCTAAACATTGGAATATACAATGTTGATAAGAGTGTGCTGAAACAAACACAAATGCATGGTGCTGGTGTGGTTATAAAATAAGCAAAAATTTTAAGACATCAGCTCAGAATTATAAATCAAAATCTCTGATTGATGGAGCATATATATTTTGATCAAATACTGTCCTTATTGGGAATTTCTGATCGGAAAATTTGAAATCCAAATAAAGCTTTTTTGTTGATTTTATTTTATTTTTTGCTTTCTTTATTTTTCTCATTTTAATTTATGAATATTACATGGGTATACAAGTCTAGTCATCTATAAGACTTGTTACATATATTGCCTGTGCAACACTCAAGTCACAGCTACATCTGTGCACATCCCCCAGACAGTGTGCACCTCACGCATCAGGTGTGAATATGCATAGCCCCTCCTACCTGCTCCCACTTGCCTGACACCCGATGTCTGTACTTACACATGTGCACATAACTATTAATCAATTAGTACCAACTTGATGGTGAGTATATGTGGTGCTTGTTTTTCCATTCTTATGATACTTCACTTTGGAGAATGGGCTCCAGCTCTATCCAGGATCGTACAAGATGTGCTAGTTCACTATTGTTTCTTTTGCCTGAGTAGTAATCCATGGTATGTGTGTGTATATATATATATATATATATATATGCGCCATATTTTATTAATCCACTCAGGTATTGATGAGCACTTGGGTTGTTTCCAAATCTTTGCAATTGTTTACAAATCTTTGAATTGTGCTGCTAGAAACATTCCAGTGTAGATGTCTTTTTAATATGATGTATTTTTAGTATAATGTGCTTTTACCTTATGATAGATTCCCAGTAGTGGGATTTCTGGATCAAATGGTAGTTATACTTTTAGTACTTTGCAATATCTCCATATTACTTTCATAGAGGTTGTACTAGTTTGAAGTCCCACCACCAGTGTATGAGTGTTCCTATCTATCCACACTGACATTCATTGTTTTGGGATTTTTTGATAAAAGCCATTCTCACTGGAGTTAAGTGATATCTCACTGTGGTTTTGATTTGCATTTCCCTGATGCTTAGAGATGTAGAACATTTTCTCATGTTTCTTGGCCATTATTTTGTCTTATTTTAAAAAGTTTTTGTTCATATCATTTGCCCACATTTTAATGGGGTTGTTCAATTTTTTCCTTGCTGATTTCCCTGAGTTCTGTATAGATTCTGATTTTCAGCCCTTTATCAGATAGATAGCAGGCAAATATTTTCTCCCATTCTATCACGCTAGTGATAGTTTCCTTGACTGTGGTACTTTAATGGGATTCCATTGAATCTGTAGATCACTTTGGGTAGTATAGACATTTTAACAATGTTAGTTCAGCCAATCCGTAAGAATGGTATGATTTTCCATCTGTTTACGTGCTCTGCTATTTCTACATTTGTGTTTCACAGTTCTCCTTGTAGAAGACTTTCACCTCCTTAGTTAAATATATCCCTAGGTATTTTATTTTCTTTCTTGTGAAAGGTATTGAATCTTTGATTTGGTTCTCAGTTTTACTGTTTTTGGCATATATAAATGCCACAGATTTGTGTACATTGATTTTGTATCCTGAGACTTTGCTGTATATATTTATCAATTCCAGGAGTCTCTATGCAGAATCTTTTGGGCTTTCTAGATTTAAGATTATATCATCAGCAAGGCTGGGCATGGTGGCTCATGCCTGCAATCCTAGCAATCTGGGAGGCTGATGCAGGAGGATCGTTTGAGCTCAGGAGTTTGAGACCAGCCTGAGCAATAGTGAGACCCTGTCTCTACTAAAAAATAGAAAGAAATTAGCTGGACAACTAATATATATATATATATATATATATATATGTATATATATATATATAAAACCAGGCATGGTAGTACATGCCTGTCCAGCTACTCAGGAGGCTGAGGCAGGAGGATCACTTGAGCCCAGGAGTTTGAGGTAGCTGTGAGCTAGGCTGATGCCACGGCACTCTAGCCAGGCAACAGAGTGAGATTCTGTCTAAAAAAAAATAGATTATATCATCAGCAATCAGTAATAGTTTGACCTCTTCTATGCCATTTGGAAGCCCTTAATTTTCTTCTATTCTCTGATTGCTGTGGAAAGAACCTCTGGCACTATGTTGAATAGAAATGGTGATAGAGGGCAACCTTGTCTGGATCCACTTCTAAGTGGGAATGATTTCAATTTTCCACCATTCAGTATGATATTGGCTTTGGGTTTGTTATATATGGTTTTTACAACTTTAACACCTATGTCTATTTTTTTAAGAGTTCTTATCATAAAAGGGTACTCAATTTTCT
Source organism: Mirza zaza (assembly GCA_008750895.1). Taxonomy (NCBI): domain Eukaryota; kingdom Metazoa; phylum Chordata; class Mammalia; order Primates; family Cheirogaleidae; genus Mirza; species Mirza zaza. The sequence continues at coordinate 57,246 of VSMD01071174.1, forward strand.
TAAATTATTTCTCTGTGTCTATTCAGAACATTAAATTGTCTTTGTTTTGCTTCTATTTATATAGTCAATTACATTTCTGGATTTGCATATGTTGAACCATCCTTGCGTCTTTGGGATGAAGCCCACTTGGTCTTGATGGATTTTTTTTTTTTTTATGAGCATGTGAATTCAATTTGCTAGGATTTTATTGAGGATTTTTTTCAGAGAAAGAATAGAAAAAAGCAAAGAGTACAAGAAATATGGGATTATATAAAGAGGTCTAACATAATAATAATAGACATTCCTGAGGATAAAGAAGAGAATATTCAGGATTGGATAAACTATTTAAAGGAATAGTAGAGGAAAATTTCACTGGCCTTGATAGAGATCTAGATATCCAGGTACAAGAAGCATAAAGGACTCCTGGGAGATTCACTGCAAAGAAGAAAATACCAGAACACATAGTTATCACACTGGCCCATATAAATAAGAAAGAGGCACTATTATGAACTGTAAGGTGAAATTAGCAGGTCCCTTAAAAGGAAAACATGTCAGACTAACTGAAGACCTCTCAACTGGGACCTTAGAAGCTAGAAGAGACTGATGCTCCCTTCTCAGTCTTCTCAAACAGAATAATACACAACCTAGATTTTTGTATCCTACAAAACAAAGTTTCTTATATCAAGTAGAAATAAAAACATTCTCAGCCAAGCAAATACTAAGGGTTGGTCAAATCAAGACCATCCCTGCAAGAAACATTATGAACTATGTTGCACATTGATTGTCATAATAGACATTCACCAATGTAAAATCACCCAAAAGCTAAAGGTCAGAGGCTAAAGTCAAAGGCCAGACACCACAATGGCTCAAGACATAAAACAAAGCAACAAAGTTATACTCAACAGGTTGAACAGAAATCCACCCCACTTATCAATTCTTTCAATAAATGTGAATGGCTTAAACTGCCCACTAAAGAGACGTAGGCTGGCAGAATGGATAAATATACACAAGTCAAGTATCTTCTGTATTCAGGAAACACATCTAACTCACAAGGATGCATTCAGACTCAAGGTAAAGGGAGGGAAAATGATATTCCATCCAAACAAAAACCAAAGGAAAGCTGGTATAGTAGTTCTGGTTTCAGATAACTTAGCCTTCAAATCAACAAAAGTAATGAAAGACAAAGATGTTCATTATATGATGGTAAAGGAAAAAATTCAGGAGGAAGATATAACAATTCTAAGTATTTATGCACCCAACACAGGTACACCTAAATTCATAAGGCAAATCTTATTCTATCTAAACAAAATGATAAGCTGTAATAGATGGGAATGTCAACACTCCACTGACAGAACTGGACTGATCTTACAAACAGAAAATAAACAAAGAAACAATGGCCTTAAATAGAACTCTATATCATATGTGCATAACAGACATTTACAGAACTTTCTACCCCCAAACCACTGAATATACATTCTTTTCATCAGCCCATAGGACATGCTCTAAGATTGACCACATCCTAGGCCACAAAACATGTCTCAACAAATTTTAATAAAATATAAATTATGCCATGCATCTTCTAAGACTACAGTGAAATAAAATTAGAGATCAATTCCAACAGAAACACTCATCTCATTCCAAAGTCATGGAAAGTCATGGAAACACTCATTCCAAAGTCATGGAAAGTTAACAACCTACTGCTGAACAATTAGCCATCGAGGAAGAAATTAAGATGGCAACAAAAATCCTTTGAACAAAATGATAAAGGGGACACAAGTTACAAAATCTGTGGGACACAGCTATAGCAGCCCTGAGAAGAAAATCCATAGCCTTAAATGCCTACATTCAAAAGATAGAAAGATAATAATTCAACAAGCTAATGAATTGATTCAAAGAACTGGTAAAAGAAGAGCAAACCAATTCCAAATCCAGCAGAAGAAAACAAATAACCAAGATAAGAGCAGAACTAAATTAAATCAATAAGAACTGTATAAGATATTAATGAAACAAAAAGTTGATTCTTTGAAAAGGTAAACAAATTAACACACCTATTCCTAAATTAACCAGAAGCAGAAAAAGGGACTCTAATAAACACTTTTACTCCCATAATATGCTGAAACAAAAATAAATAAAAATAAAAAGATAAAAAAATAAAAAACTCAATTAGGAATGAAAACGGAGAAATTACAACTGATACCATAGAAATATAAAATATCATCTCTGAATACTATAACAATCTCTATGCACATAAATTTGAAAATGTGGAGAAATTGGACAAATTCTTAAAAGCACACAGCTTCCCTATGCTATATCAGGAAGAAATAGAATTCCTGAACAGACCAATATCAAGTACCTAATTGAAGCAGCAATAAAAAATCTTCCTATAAAAAAAAAATTCTGGACCAGATGGTTTCACACCCAAATTCTATCAGACATATAAATAACTGGTGCCTATCCTGCAGAAATTCTTCCAAAATATTTAAGAAGGAAGGAATCCTCCCCAACATGTTTTATGAAGCCAATATCACCCTGATACCAAAACCAGGAAAGGGTTCGACAAAAAAAGTAAACTACAGGCCAATATCCCTTAACTATAAATGCAAAAATCCTCAGTGAAATCCTAGGATATTGATCATTTCAACTGATGATGAAAAAGTATTTCATAAAATTCAACATCCTTCATGATAAACACTCTCAAAAATCTGAATTAAAATGACCTTACCTCAACATGATAAAAGTCATATATGACAAACCCACAGTTAGTGTCATCTTGAGTGGGAAAAAATTGAAAGCCTTGTCCCTAAAATCTGGAACAAGACAAGGATGACCACTTTCACCACTGTTATTCAACATAGTACTGGAAGGTCTAGCTAGAGCAATCAGATAAGTTAAAAAAAAAATAAATGGTATCCAAATTGGAAAGGAAAAAGTCAAATTATCCTTGTTTGCTTATAATATGATCATATATCTAGAGAAACATAAAGACTCCACACACAAAAATACCTATTTGAACTGATAGATAAACTCAGTAATTTGGTAGGACACAAAATCAACATACAAAATCAGTAGCATTTCTACATGCCAATAGCAAACAATCTGAAAAAGAAACCAAGAAAGTAATTCTATTAACAATAGCTGCAAATAAAATATAATACCTAGGAATAAACTTAACCAAAAAAGTCAAAGATCTCTATAATGAAAATCATAAAATATTGATAAAAGAAATTGAAAAGGACACAGAAAAATAGAAATATATTCTATTCTTGTGAATTGGAAGAATCAATATTGCTCAAATGTCCATACTACCCAGAACAATCTGGAGATTCAATGCAATCCCCATCAAAATATCAATGACATTCTTCATAAAAATAGAAACATAATGCTAAAACCTATGTGGAACCACAAAAGAACCAGAATAGCCAAAGTCATCCTCAGCAAAAAGAACAAAACTGGAGGAATCAAAGTACATAACAAATGACAGTACAGAGCTGTGGTAATCAAAACAGCATAATACTGCCATAAGAACAGAAACTTAGACCAATGGAACAGAATAGAGAACACAGAAATAAATTCACACATCTATAGTGAATGTATATTCAACAAAGGTCCCAAGAACATACAGTGGGGAAAGGACAGTTTCTTCAATAAATGGTGCTGGGAAAACTGGATAACCATATGTGGAAGCATGAAACTAGACCCTTTTATCTTGCCATATACAAAAATCAAATAAAAATTGATTAAAGACTTCAATCTAAAACTTGAAACTGTGAAATTACTAAAAAAGAAAATATTGGGGAAGTGCTTCAAGACATTGGTATGAGAAAGGACTTCATGAAATACTTCCAAAGTATAGCCAACCAAAGCAAAATTGTATGAGTGGAATAACATCAAGATAAAAAGCTTTTGCACAGCAAAGGAAACCATCAACAAAGAGAGAGACTACCCACAGAATAGGAGAAAATATTTGGAAACTACCCATCTGATGAAAAATTAATAACTAATAAATAAGGACCTCCAACAACTCAATATGAAAAAAAAATCAAATAATCTGATGAAAAAATTAGCAAAGGATCAGAACAGACATTTCTCAAAAGAATATATACAAATGACCAACAAGTATATGAAAAAATGCTCAATATCTTTAGTCATTAGAGAAATGCAAATATAAACTATAGTGAGTTAACATCTCACCCCAGTTAAAATGACTTTTATCAAAATGACAGGCAATAACAAATGCTGGAAATGATGTTGAGAAAGAGGAACTCCTGTACATTGTTGGTGGGAATGTAAATTAGTGCAACCACTATGGACCACAGTATGAATGTTGCTCAAAAGCATAAAAATAGAATTACCATATGACCCAGAACTACCATATGACCCAGAACTACCATATGACCCAAACTACCATATGACCCATATACCCACTGCTGGGTATATATCCAAAGGAGGGAAATTCTATATACTGAGAAGATATCTACACTCCCATATTTATTGCTACACTGTTCACAATAGCCAAGATTTGGAATCAACCTAAGTGCCTATTAGTGGATGAATGTATAAGGAAATTGTGGTACACAAGGGAACTTTATATAATCACAAAAAAGAATGAAATCCTGCCATTTGCAACAACATGGATGGAACTGGAGAACATGTTACGTGAAATTAGCCAAGCACAGGAAACAAATCTTGCATGTTCTCATTTATATGTGGGAGATAAATTTTAAAAATGATTGATCTTGTGGAGACATAGAGTAGAATGATGGTTACCAGAGTCTGGGAAGTGTTGCAGGGAGTTGGGGGGGATAAAATTGGGATGGTTAATGGGTACAAAAGTATAGTTAGATAGAATGAACAATATTTAATAGCACAACGAACTGACTATAATCAATAATAAGGTTATACTTTAAAATAACCAAAAATGTGGAATTGGAATGGTCATAATACAAAGAAATGATAAATGCCTGAGGTGATGGATATCCCAATTATCCTGACTTGATTAATTCACATTGTATGCCTATATGAAAACTTCACATGTACCCTATAAAGATATATTATTATTTACCCATAATAATTAGAAATTTTAAAAATAGAAAACAATAGAGACTACATCACTTCTCACTGGCAGGGATAGTTCTAAATAAATAAATGAGGAATTAGTAGACACAGAATTGCAGGAAACTTTTCAGTAGAACTTAAAGCTATACGTGATTATATTATGTTTATATTGATATAATAAATGCTAGTTAGCTGAAAAAAATTCTCACACAAATGGTTGAATTTGACTTTGTTGAATTCCAACCTGATATGTCCTTATAATTCTCTCACCAGAATGTTTAGGACACAAAGTGTTTGAAAGACAATCTGTTAAGGGTACACTAATATTATTTTTGCTAATTAGTAATAGGCCCAAGATGGTTTTGATAATGTCCCTTAGAGTATAGAAAAATGAAACAAATCACTACAGGACCCTAAGGAGTATTCTTGGGTTGGAGTCAAGAGCTAATCCTCATATACAGGCTACTTTAGTTTAGCTTTCTTGTCCTTTCTGTAAAAGGCACACTAAATCAACTGTAATCACAGATAAGCAGAGAAGAAGGTACAAACCATCGTTCATATAGAAAAGTAATGGATAAACACACTTCTCGTTAAATATGGCAAATTGACCATGACTTTATCTTGTTTCCTTCACAACCCTTTATTAAAACACCAAGGATAAGAATAATAAATGTTATTAACTGGCAGGGACTAAGACAATAGAAGAAGAGACAATAGCAGACAAAAGGTTTCAACAGAATTTTAGAAAATGAGAAGTGGAAAGAAAGGCATAAACTTATTTATCAGAGTAAAGAAGTTTACAACTTACATGCCTACAGAGAAAAAAGAACAATGAGAATTTACCCCAGTATCCCTGTAGAATCTGAGGCTCAATGCTTGCAGGCACCAGGTATTACAAAAGGTAAGGAAGTAGCATGAAACTGAAAACAAGATGATAAAAGGATGTTTTCAGGTTGAAAGATGACATACAGAGTGGTTGGATTCATCAGGTCCACTCTTCTGATCTATGCGGGTGGTGACTATACCTCCTTCCTCCATAAAAGAAGAGAAATTTATTCTCTAGAAAAATTGAGCTGGGGAGGTTCCAGACCCCAGGATTGTAGTGTAGAACAAGGATAAAGCACAGGGATGAGAAGAAGGAGATTAAGTAAAAGTATCTTATTGAACAATGGGACACTCACTCCTTTCCCCTGTCCTATTCCTAGGTATATATCACTACCACTCTGCTTCTAAAAACTAAGGTCACTAAAGAAAAATGCCTCTGATACTTGTGTCCTTATGAAGAGGGCAGCTCCTGCCTGATCACCATTCAAGCACACCCACCAATCAGCAACCTTCAACCTCTAATCTCACATACACAGAAAACTTTTAATCAACTTTATAATGTATCACTCTTATATAGCCAAGAATTTCCAAGCAATTCTCCAAATTGAGAGAAATTCCTTTTTAAAGAGGATTTGCTAAGGACTGATCATAAGAACTCAAAACTTTATTTTCCATGTATCTTTTCTTGAGTAGCATATGCTTTATCAAAGTGAGAGAGTAAACTTAGAAAGATAATAGTATCAATGAAGTAAGTAATCCAACACAGAATGATGAAAGGAAATTACAGGACAATAGGACCCCAGCCCTATAGAACTGACGGCAACCATTTTAGGTTTAGACAGAAAAATATAGGGCTACGGGAAAGAAGCTTATAGGGGAAAATGGAACTGGTAGACTCTTCGCAACTTTTTTCTAAGTACTTGAGCACATCTTAAAAATGATGATCAGCATTGACAACTCTAGAAAGACATTTCAGGGGAAAGTTAAGTTTTAATAAGCTTAAGTTATTTAAAGTTAAGTTTAAATAAAAAACAAGAAAAATGAAAAATAAAAAAGAGAAATTAATGATGAAAAACTGTAAAAGAAATGAAATAGAGTTATGGTAGAACACTTAGTTCAACAGTGAAAATTACTTACATAGGCATGGTATTTTATATAATAATAGGAAAAGTGAATGTGTGTGAGAGAGAATTTAGAGATTTTAATTCCTTATATTCCATTGTAGGAAGTTAATAGACAATGTTTAATGTTAAAAATAAAAAATTGCAACATAAGCACATCATTTAGAAATATGAAGGTAAATATAAGAAATAACGAAGCTTCAAATGGGACTAGAGAGTGGATAGATATGAATAAAGGGACTGTTTTTCAACATAAATTATATTTTTAAATATGTAACTATATATTACTTTGGTAACACTAATTTAAAAAAGAAAAGTAATGAAGTAAAATAAAATGAATTGCCAAGGGACCATGATGTGAATGTAACAATCTGAGTGTGTCTGAAAGAAAAATCTTATAATGAAAAAAAATCAGCCTGTTTTGCCTCAGAACAACAGATAGGGATACTACTACCAATCAAGCTCAACGTATGCATTGTTGTGCATGATTCCCAGTATTCTCTGGGGCTCATTTGGGAGGTTTTTTTTTCTTTTATTTCATCATATTATGGAAGTACAAATATTGTTAGGGTTACAAATATTGCCCCTGCCCCCTCCCTCCCCCCGATATGTCCAATCCCCTGGTGGTGTGCATCACACACATTATGGAAGCATACACCCCTTTCCTCCTCCCCACACCTGCCTGCCCACCACCTGTTAAAAAGTTTTTTTCTTTTTTTTTTTTTTAGCATTTTGGTTACATTGTATATATTTGCCTTAACAATGATGTGAAGAACCACACATATCCTAAAATACATTCTTCTGAAGAAAAGTGGTATTTTCATTACTAATAATATGCTACCCTTCATGTATGAAGTAGGAATACACTTTGCATTGTTTTCCATAGTATGTGTAGATTTAGGCCATTTTCCAATCTTTGGTCCAGTTCCCTTGGGGCCAACTACATGCATTTGCAAGAAAGCTAACTAAGGTGAAGGGAGTATAGGTGAGAACCATGGAACAGAGCTAAGCCAATTGGCCTCACTCCAGAGAAATACTAATAAATTCAGGGCCTTCACAAAGCATTCTACCAAGAAAGCCAACATTTACTCTCAATTTATTGGATTTTCAAACTTCTTCAATAAGCCTTTTCACCTATATTATTTATGGGTTTGTCAGAATCATCCAAGATTTCAAGACCTTATCTTATACCTATGTATTTGTTGCTTGCTAATTATTCTGATAAAGTTACCATCACTCCCTAACTGGGTTAGGGAAATACTGAATAGAAAAGTCCCTTTAACTAAAACCATATTATAGTTCTTATCCAATTTAATTTTGACACAGAGAATTCCACCTCACTCCCTGAATGGCATCTGAAGAGTCTTTAATACTCTGATTTATGGCTCTCAAGATACTTCCCAGTTTCATCTTCTTTGATGGGAAAACAAGACTTACATTTTTCATATGGTTGTTACATTGAAGTTATCATCAGAAAATTAATATATTTAATAACTGTTGAAAAAGTGAAAAATGTGTCTGAAACATGGAGACAACTATATTTATGAATCCCTTCAACCTCTTAGAAGCATCAGATAACAGGATAAATGTCATTATGATTTTGATCCAGGGTACTCTGTCATTTAAAATTTAGGTAAAAAAAGATGTTCTTTATTCAGCTAGAGCTGAGAGCATTACCATGAATAAAGGTTATTTACTCTAAGTTGCCTTTAATTTGTTCAGGGTTGAATATCTTTGCATTTTAAGTATAACCAAGAAAATGTGCTTCTTATCTGGGGTAAATTATAAACACTGTGACACTGTGAAAGGATTAAATAATCACATCTTAAAATCCAGAAAGAGCTCCTCGGTATAGGAAAGTCAATTAGTCATTGATAAAAGATTATATTCTTTGACCTCTTTTTCCCTGTCCTATATTTTACAGGCAGCAGAGCTTCCATTCCCATCATGCAATTGTTGCTACTAGAAACAGAAAGGAACCACTCATCCTTTTCATTATCTTCAGCAAATTATCGAGTCAGAGTTTACCTTATGTCCTACCCAATATAAACTCAGAAATTCATGAGGGTGTACTTGACAACAGAAGTTATAGGAAAAGAGAGATTTTGCCTAGCTCCCTTTGCCTTGGGCACTCAGTGTAACTTTTCTTTCTCCCTGACCTTGAGAAAATCCTAGAATATCTCCTCCCCAAGGCATCCAAATTCTTACAGGAGCTATGCACAATGCAGCTTGTTTGTGAATGCTGGATTGACCTTCAGTAGGTTAGAGCTAAAGGAACTTGTTGAATACCCAGGTCACCACTGGCTTTGAGAAACTTACAGGATTGCATTCTTGGCCTAAATTGCTCTTGGGTTTAGATGATAAGCCATTCCTGGATAATGTCATTCATGCAGGTGTGTGTCTGTGTGTGTGTATGTGTATGCATGTGTGAATACCCATGCACGTGTGAGTGTTTTACTTTACTTCCTCAGCACCCCAAGTGTTGAGTGTCTATTTATTTTCTAACACTACCTCATGGCCCTTCTTTGCACTTTAAAATTATGGCTTTGACAGGAGTGGAATTGGAAAAGAGCTCTTATAACATCCAATATAGTTTTGGGGCCTATCTGAATGGTTCTCCCACCTTTGTTCTTATATAACTTTCTGTGTCTCTCTTTCCCCTTTTTCCTGAACCAGGTTTGTCCTGCTCTACACCCTGCCACCTCTACCATTCCACGGTGCCCCACCTTATTTTTATTTTTTAATATTATTTTTATTTCAGCATATTACAGGGGTACATATGTTTATGTTACACATATTGCCTTTGCTCCACCCAAGTCAGAGCTTCAAATGTGTCCATCCCCCAGATGATGTGCACTGTACCCATTAGGTGTGACTATACCTATTCCCTCCACCCCCTCCCACCTGCCCAACGCCCAATGAATATTACTACTATATGTGCATGTAAGTGTTGAACAATTAATACCAATTTGATGGTGAGTACATGTGGTGCTTGTTTTTCCATTCTTTTGATAGTTCACTGAGTAGAATGCACAGTGCCCGACTTTAAAAGCTACATAAGCACCTTTTAAGATTTGGACCTTTGCCAAGCCAGAGCCCCTGTGCCCATACACACATTCAAGGCAAGAAAAACGAATTCCATTCCAAGCCTCTGTTAAAATAACTTTTTCTTCTTCTTTGAGTTTCAATTTAGGACAAACCATTCATTTTTTTATTCTTAAATTTACACTGTCTCAACTTCTTAATACATCTTTTCTTAATTTCTTGTAGAAAAGTTCACAAGTATGGAATTTCTCTCTTTATGTGGTTCATAAATCCTTCTTAATTTTGATTCACAAACTCCACTTTTCTTTGATAGTTGCCATTGTCTCCATATTTCCATCCTTTCTTATCATACAGAGGCCAAGAAGCTGTATATCTTAGATGATCTTTCCAGACTATTCTGTATGGCACATTCCTCTTTCTGTCTGGCACTAATTCTCATTCTCTCTCACAAACACACACACACACACACACCAAAAAATGCATAACTTTTTATATCTCCCTTAACTTGTATTACTTTGTCTTACTAATTTAACTAATAAAATCATAAAAAACAAGATAAAGACTGTTCTTATTTCACTTATGCTGTGTCCCTGTGTATACTGAATGCTTATTCCAAGTTACTCAGTTAGCTATAAAGAAATCATTTATTTGGGGATATACATAACAATTGCAGGGATAGTGAGAGAAAGACAGAAAGAGTTTGCTGAGCTTTGGCTTCATTTGGAACAGGAATTTCTTCTTCATACTTGTCACTGAATGGGGCCAAGACTTTAGGGCCAGAAGTAAACAAGTAAAGTCAAACTACAACTGAGGTTACCATGGGAATGAACTTCTCTGAGGGTATCTTGGAAGATCCATAAGAATGAACTCAGACAATAGCAAATCCAAAATAAAATCCCTCTAGAAGAAATCATGGTTTAAGAAACTAAACTTTCCAACTGGGGATGGACACACTTGAAGCTCTGACTCGAGGGGGGAGCGGGGACAAGGGCAATATAAGTAACCTTAACATTTGTACCCCCATAATATGTGAAATAAATAAATAAATGAAAGAAAAAAAATAAACTAAACTTTCCATGGTCAAAGAAACCAATCTTTCCATAAGAAAAGTCAAAATGTGCTTACTCTTCCAATCAAGATAGGCTAATAACACAATTTATCCTCCCTGAATTCCTCTCTAAAATGTGTCCCAAAGACAGTTGTCATGTGACAGGGATTTGATTTATTCAAGTGTGGCTCTGGAGCAAATTACTGGGACCCAAAGGAGGAAAGTACAAGGAGACGGACTTCAGCTCATCATAAGGAGTAAGTTAGGAAACATGAGAGTTGCCTAAAGATCAAACAGACTGCCTCAGGAAATAGTTTTTCAGAAAACACTAGGTAACCTCTTGTAAGGAATGTGATAAAAAATATTTTTAGGATAAATGTTGTGGGGAGGAGTCTAGTATCTTTTCCAAACTCTAATAGTCCATGATTTGATCATTTTCCAAATCATCTCTAGCAGTTAGCGGTTTATCTTAATATGTTCTTTCCTGCTATTACCACTCTATTCTTATACTCCTATTGAACCTACTTCTCCCCACAGTTCTTGGGCTAGCTAAGCCCTTGGAATGGTCTTTGTACCAACAGGAAGTATACATGACATTTTCTGGCTGGGACAGGTGAAATTCAAATTTCCTTTGCACTATTCCTCAAGGATGTGTTCCAATCCATTTTTCTCTGTCCTGTTCCTTCATTGCTTGAGGTTCTCCTGACCTTGGCCTTTTGGCCAGCTGCTGGCCTTACTTTTCAATAAATTGTCCTTAAGTTTCTGCTTTCTCAAGATTGCTGACTCATTGCTCTGACCTTTGATTTGCATGAGCTTTTGAACTCCAGATTCCCCACATCATTTGCAACATTTAAACATGTGGGTTCTGAAAACAAACTAATTGAGTTTAAATCCAGGCTGCTCTGCCACTTGCCAGCTCTGTGACCTTGGACACAATTGTTGTTCTCTCAGGACTTCGGGGACAAAAGGAATATCTGCATAATTGAGCTGTTGTGAGGATTAAATGAAGTATGTAAAAGGCCAAGTACACATTACTGATTTTTTAAGGTATCATAAGCACTCTAGGAAATGTTGGAGCAACAATTAACAGGCCTATTTGGGTTGCTACAGCATCACTCCTTCAACCTCAACTCCTTGCAGATTGTCTCCTTGCAGTTCCTTGTAGATGTCTCAGTCACTGGGATTACTTTAATATTATCTGTACCTTTAACCATTCCAAAAAGAATTTAAAGTGGCTTATAGTAAAATAGACATGGAATAGAAACTCTACACATATCTTTGCCTTTCCTTGTGCTCATAAATGAGATTAATGACCTTATAATAGAGACCTCATAGAACTCTCTTACCCCTTCTGCCATGTGAAGAGACAGCAAGAGGGTGGCTATCTGTGAACCAGAAAGTGGGCCCTCATCAGACACTCAATTTACCAATGCCTTTATCTTAGATATTCCAGTCTTTAGAGCTGTGAGAAATATATTTCTGTTGTTTATAAGCTCTTGATCTGTTGTGATTTTGTTATACCAGTCCAAATGGACTAAGATACCCTGTTAGATAGAATCTTACTGCCCATGCTCTTGAGATGCAGTATAACACAGTAGAAAAAGAGGTGGGCTCTGGAGTCAGACTGCCTTAATTCAAGCCCCACCTCTACTACATGGAAGCTATTTGACCTTGGGAAAGCTACTATCTTTGTGCCTCGGTTTCCCTAAATGAAAAATGGAGATGATAACATCTACTTTCAGAGTCTACAGGTGGATTATATGAATTAATATACCTTAACATTAAATCCCTGGCACATACTATACCAGGTGTATAGTGTTAAAGTTTATTCAATTGATGTTAATTATTATTTTTCCTCTTGTACAGAAGGCACATGTCACACTCCAGTTAATAATAGTGGTTCTTAATAGATTCTGGGAAGATAATATCAGACAACTCAGGAAGAAAGCAATTATACTTTGAATTCCACCTACTCGGGTGGTTTGGATAAAACTACCACACACACAAAGAATCATTAACCCATTCAGTTGCTGTCCTAGACTTTTGTATATTGTTTGCTTTTTGTTTGTATATTGTATTGTTTGTTTGTATATTGTATTGTCAGTCATAGCTTCCAGCCTGTATCTATATTTGGTTACTACTAACTGTAGTAGTGCTGATACTGAGCTTCTGCAGGCTGCCTTAGAAGACATAATTCCACCATCTCTAAGGGTTCTGAGTGGGAACCATGTTCATATAGCAATATTATATTCCAAATGCACAGACCACAACCTAATGATTCTTATCCCTGTGTCTGGGGAAAGGAGGAGGACCTCAAGGCGCTTAGTTAAGTGTTAGAAATTTTAGCACAAAACAGTAGGGAAGAAGAGACAGAAGCAGACAAAAGAAAATCAGCCTGGTAAAGAGGATGGAACTCACCACATAATTAAATGAAAAGTACAGCTGTGGTTTCGCAAACAATTTTTGCTGAGAAAAAATTGGGGTGGGGGTTCCATCAAAGCAAAGGAAGAGATTTCACTAAAGATATTTTTTTCAGAGTAATGTGACATTCTCAAGCACATTTAGAAATTCTCCATCCCCCTTATCTAGGCATAGCCTGGGAGGGTAGGTGCGTTATGACTGACAACACACAGGTCCTGTTCCTGCCTCTGCCACACCTTCGATATGTGACTCTGGGACAGCCTCTTGACCTCTCAGTTGCCCTTATAGTCACCATTCCCAAAATAGGGAGAACCGCTGCTATAATATGAATGACCCCCCCAAATTTCATATATTAAAATATAATCCCCAATGCAATAGCATTAAAAGGAGGTGCTTCGTGGAAAGTTATTAGGTCATAAGGGCTCTGCCCTCACAAATGAGATGAGTTCCCTTATAAAAATGGCCCAAGGAAACTCATTTGCTCCTTCTTCCATATGAGGACACAGTTAGAAGATGCCATCTTTAAAGCAGAGAGCAAACCCTCACCAGATACTGAATCTGCTGGTGCCTTGATCTTGGACTTCTTAGCCTGCAGAACTGTGAGCAGCAAATTTATATATATATATATATATATATATATAATGATATATATATCACATATATGTATAATATATATGAGATATATTATATATATATACAATAACCATCTCTGGTTAACCATCTAACCATCTCTAAATAACCATCTCTATTTAATTCAAGAGTTCTCTGAGATTGCAAGTTGATATATTCAAAACACTGTTTGTATTTGCAATTTAACTGTGAATTAGGAATATCTCTACACTGCACAGCAAAAGTCTTATATAAGAATAAATTAGATACTGAAGGTGAATATAAGAAAACAACTGTCACCCAGAACCTCCTATTTCAAGTTTGTATTCATCAAAATTTCATTCATGTACTGATTATACCCTCAGTAGATAGTACAAATTTGAACTGAAAATATTCTAACATGTTTACATATTGCAGCTTTCTGTGCGATTCTATTTGATTAAAAAAACTTGAATTTGAGAACAGTCTGGGTAACAAAGCAAGACCCCATTTCCACACAAAAAAATAAAAAATTAGCCATGCACGTGGTATGTACCTGTAGTCCCAGCTACTTGGGAGGTTGAGGTGGGAAGATCACTCGAGCCCAGGAATTCAAGGCTGTGGTGAGCTATAAGGCTGCCACTCCACTCCATCCTGGGTTATAGAGTGAGACCCTGTCTCAAAAACAAATTTAAAAACTGCAAAACACTACTATGAAAAATAAAATTTATAAATCACTGTTCTAAGTAAACTCTGAGCTACCCACACAGTATAGTGGGACAAAGAAAATTACAAAGAATAAGCAAACATGTAGAATCCCGATGAGGAGCCTGTTCAAAAGACATAACTGGAAAGGGTGTGCACCTACATTTATATATCAATCCATGTCTTCAATAAACCAAAGATCCTGTTCATAGAGCTCTGTACCATTGTTAAGACTCTTAAGACTCATAGCACCCTTTTTATAGGTATTGTTCATATTCAGGAATCATGACAATACTCTCCCTGCCCATTGCAACTTAAATTGACTCTGTTTTCTTCTGACCATGTCTATAGCTACTCTCCTTTGAAGCAGTAAATAGCTCAAAAGAATATAAAGTACAGATTTCCCTGGAATTTAAATTATACACAAGGGTGGCTAAATGCCTAATAGACTGGGAAGAATACTGGCCAAAGTGCTTTGTATCTGAGAATTTACCACCCATTGCTATTGTTAACAGAAACAAAAACAAACTCTGTAAAATAATTTAAAGCAGTTTATTCTTAACCAGTATGAATGACCATGGCCCAGGGAACATAGTCTTGAGAGGGCCTGAGAAAATGTGCACAAGGCAGTCAGGTTACATTTTTGTTTTATACACTTTTGGAAGACAAGAATTCTAAGTAAAATTATAAATTAACACATGGAAGGTACACGCTGGTTTTACCTAAAAAAGTGGGATATTTTGAAGCAGGAGCTTACAAAATTCATAGGTAGGTTCAGAGATTCTTTGATTTGTAATTGGTTAAAGAAATAAAACTTTGTTTAAAGACTTGGAATCAGTAGAAAGGAAGGCTTGATTTAAGATAAGGGGGTCTGTTATCTGTCATATGATGCTATGCCAGAGTCCACTTGGAAAGTAAGCCACATTACAGTGGTTAATAAAAAAAATAAATAACAAGATTTTGTGGTTTGTATGGCCTGACATAACCTTTGCCTTACATGTCCTTACGTCCTGTTTGCAATTAAGTATCTTATTGCCACAAAGACTCTGTTTTGTTGGTCTTATGATCTCTATTTTAACATTAACACTGGTGTGCCTAAATTGCAAAAGAGAAATGGTATAAGGAGGAGTGTCTGACCTCCCTTACCTTTTTGGCCAAGAACTCAGTGTTTAGGTTTCTCTGGGGTCCCTTTGGCCAAGAGGGGATCCATTCAGTTGGTGAGGGGTCTTAGGATTTTATTTTTAGTTTACATTATGCTTCCCCCAGTATCCTTGAATCTGCCAGCTAAAACCAAGCTCTTCCCACCTCATCACTGGTAGGATCCACAGAGTTCTTCATACCCAAGATCAGGCAATTTTGGTGCAACTCATTTCAGTAGTGTAACTTCTCAACCGTGGCACTTTCTTGCCAATTCTATTTCCTGGGCACTCAACCTGGTCCACTGGAAGTCTATTTCAATGGTCCTTAGGCTTCATTTTTCCTGTCTCTGACCAGCTTGATTGGCCCTCTCTCAGTTTCTTCCCTATTTTCTGCTCTGGCTCCTGCCTTCCTCAATCTGCCTCCCTTTTTCCTTGTCCTTGGCTCTCTCAGAAATGGCCCTAACCCAGGTCCTTATGTTCTTGTCTTTGGCTATTTACTCCAGCCTTTTCAGTGTACCCTGAACAATCTGCCTCTCCAACGATCTGCCCTACTCCACACTATTTTTGGGGTTTAAAACAAACAAAAATCCCTAATATTCAATTCTGCTTTGTGATCCTCTGGAGGGATGAAGATGATTCCATCTTTTATAAAAACTGTAAAGCAAAAGATGATGTTCAGATACTTTTTAAAACAGCAATTTAGACTGCCTGTTTTCTTTAAACACATACCAATAGAACTTGCAAAGACAGGAATAAAAACCAATATACTTAACAATTCAGATAAATCCCTGTGAGCCTGGAGCCCTTCAAACATGTTATTTTACTGTAGGCCTGCACAGCCAGGTGCCTCCACTCTCTGCTTCCTGTTAACTGTATTCCACCTATTTTGTGAATTTCTTAAGTTTCTTTCCTTATTTTACATTTCTAAAAGCCTTATTATCATTTAAATTACATCTAAAAGCAACTGACTGTGTTTCATCAAAGTATAGATAGAAAAGGGGAGTGGGCAGGTTCTGGTGAAAGTCTCACCGGATGTACCCCTGCCTTTCTCCCCCTCTGATACATTTATCCAAATGAAATCACCTTCTGGTGAAATCAAAAGTATTATTGAGGGGCAGAGCAGACAAAAACTTTCAGCCTAAAGGGCTTTTGTAGAAATAAGAAAGGAAAATGCTTTTGGCAGTGGGTGATGGTTTAGAGAGAAGGTTTCAGGTGCAGATGTTCTGAATGTAAGCCTCAGCTAAAGAGTTCTCATTATTTTCCCCATCATCCCACAGCCCACTGCTTTCTCAACAGGCTGTCCACTGCTTTTCCCCTTATCAGAAAAGGGATCTCTAATTGGTGGAAACTGTGGCAAAGTAAGAGCCCCAGGAAATTGTGGTACATCTATATAATGAAAAACTAAGCTAATATTAAAAGAATAAGGTAGATCCATATATCCTGATGAAAAACAATTTTTAGAAAATTTTGCAAACAGAAAAAGAAGCCTACATCTATATCTGTATCTATATTATGATATAATTTATGATTTTAAACCCCCAAGACTATATACAGTATGTGGATTGAAGACATTAAAATGAGAAAATGTTTCCTATGTTATATTCAGATTATGCAACTCCCTTGTTCTCAAACCTATAGTATATCATCCCTATAGCATGTTAAAGCCAACACTCTTGATTGTGACTGAACTTTAGGCTCTACATAAAATGCCTACACTCTATGACTTACCATATCTCATCTTACTCAGTTCTTCACTGCTATTTCCCTTCTCTAGACACAAGTTCTTTCCTGGCACTTATACATACTCAGGCCAGAAGAAGCCCAATTAAAGAGACATCTTCACTTTCTCTCTGCCATACCGTATCAGTTCATGTCTTGTACACTCTACTAACGACTCACTACCATGAAAATACCCCTTTATGCTAGGTGGCATAAATTTAAAAAAATATGACCTGTGTAATCAAACAGACCTGGGTTTGAATCCATCTCTACTACTTAATAGATATGGGAGACTGATCCAGTTACTTCATTCATTTATAAGATCCTCAGAGCCTCACTTCTAAAATATGGCTGGTATATCATTGGGTTGTTGTGAGAATTATAAGAATTCAGTTTATCACATGACCCCACACACACACACACAGTTTGCCACCCAAACTGGCTTTGCTTTCCATTTTCCTCACCATCCTTATTTCAGTCAATAGCATCTGTAGCTCATTCTAGAAACCTCCGTCACAAAGTCCTATCAACTCTATGACCTATCATCATCTCATATATACTCCAATCCCTCCATTCACATTATTACCATTCATATCTTGTCTAGACTACCACATTAACCTCTTAACTTGTCTTTCCCACTTTTATTCTCTATATACCCCATTCTCCTCACAACTTTCAAATTAATCTTTATTAAAAACTTAACCAGATTGTATCCATTACCTGCTTAAAACATTCAAAAGCTTCTATTTGAATTCAGGATACAAACAACATCTTATATCATGGGCTTCAAGGTCCTAGAAATTTGGCCCCAGACTACCTCTCTGGCCTCATACCACTTCTTTTAATCTCCACCACCAATTCCCCATTCCTGTATTGTAAATTGTCTCCTTGTTTCCATTCTTATCTACTTTCATTCCATTTTTCACACAATAGCCAGAGTAATCTTAAAATAAATAAAAGGATAAAGAGGAAAGATATTTCTATACCTACCAATTCTACTTCTAAAAGATATTTTGAATTTACCCACTTCTTTCCATTTGCAAGCTAGTCTGAGCCATCATCTCTCATAGGCTTTCTATAATATTAATAGATTCTTAAGAGGTCTTTCCACTGCTTGCTTTGCCCCCTCCAAATCATTCTCCACATAACAGCCAGGGTGATATTTTCAAAAATTGTCTCTGATAATCTCTCTTCCCTATGTAAGATACTCCAATATCATCTCATTGACTTAATCAGTACAGTAGAATGGCTAACAAAGAAGGCTCTGGAGAAAAGTTGGCTGGATTTGAATCCTAGCTCTATTGCTTACTAGATGTAGTACCTTGGAAAAATAACCTCTCTGAGACTCATCTATAGGTTTACTCAACTATAAAAGGATACAGTAAAAACTTCATAAGGCTACTGTGAAGATTGCACACAATACAAATTTATTTAGTATTACTTATTATTGTTAAAAAATTCGAAATTTTTAAATATGGCTTAGAAAGCCATGAAAAATGTCATTTCTATTCTTACCTTTCTATATTCTTCTTTTGCCATTTTCTCCTTTGCTTACCATACTCTACCATCCTAGACATCTTTTAGGCTCTCACAGTAAGCCAGTGGTTTTAACACTTTAATTTGGATCAGTATCCTCTGAAGGGCTTTTTTTAAATTTTCAGAATATTATGGGGGTACAAACATTTTGGTTACATATAATGCCTTTGCCTCACCAGAGCCAGAGCTACAGGCATGCCTTATCCCATACAGTGCACTCTGCACCCATTGGTTGTGATTTATCCACCTCCACCACCTCCTCCCACCTGACACCCAATGAATATTATTACTTTCGTGTGAGCAACTTAGTGTTGCTAAATGAGTACCAATTTGATGGTGAGTACATGCGATGCTTGTTTTTCCATTCTTGTGATACTTGATTTCGAAGGATGGGCTCCAGCTCTATCCAGAATACAAGAGGTGCTATATTACCATTGTTTTTTGCAGTTCAGTAGTATTCCATGATGTATATATACCACATTTTATTAATCCACTCATGCATTGATGGGCACTTGCATTGTTTCCACATCTTTGCAACTGTAAATTGTGCTGCCATAAACATTCAATTGCAGATGTCTTTATTATAGAATGTCTTTTTTTCCTTTGGGTAGATGCCTAGTAGTGGGATTGCTAGATCAAATGGTATTTCTATTTTTATTTCCTTGAGATATCTCCAAATTACTTTCCACAGAGGTTGTACTAATTTGTAGTCCCACCATCAGTGTACCTCTCCATATCCATGCCAGCATTTGTTGTTTGGGGACTTTTTCATAAAGGCCATTCTCAATGGAGTTAGGTGATATCTCATTGTGGTTTTGGTTTGCATTTCCCTAATAATTAGAGATGTTGAGCACTTTGTTAATGTTCGCTGGCCATTAGTCTGTCTTCTTTTGAAATGTTTTGGTTCATGTTCTTTGCTCACTTTTTGATGGGCTTGTTTGATTTTTTCTTTCTAATTTTCTTAAGTTCTACATAGATTCATGTTATCAGCCCTTTATCAGATGTGTAGCACGCAAATATTTTCTCCCATTCTGTAGGTTGTCTATTCACCCTATTGATAGTGTCCTTATCTGTGCAGAAACTTTTAAATTTGATCAGGTCCCATTTATTTTTGCTGCTGCTGTGATTGCTCTGGGAGTCTTTTTCATAAATTCTTTGTGTAGGCTGATGTCCATACAAGTTTTCCCAACATTTTCTTCTAGATTTCTTAAGGTTTCATGCTTTAGGTTTAAGTCTTTTATCCAGCTTGAGTTGATTTTTGTCAGACGTGAGAGATGGGGATCTAGTTTCAATCTTCTGTATGTAGTTATCCAGTTTTCCCAGCATCATTTATTGAATAAGGATTTTATTCACCTGTGTATGTTTTTGTCTGCTTTGCCAAAGATCAGATGGCTATATAAGAATGGTTTTATATCTGGGTTCTCAGTCCTGTTCCATAGGTCTGGATCTCTGTTCTTGTGCCAATGCCATGCTGTTTGGGTTACTACAATCTTGAGTAAAGCTTGAAGTCTGGTAGACTGATGCCCCCCAATGTGTTCTTTTTGCTTAAGATTGCTTTGGCTATACAGGGTCTTCTCTGGTTTCATACAAAGTGTAGAATTATTTTTTTCTAGATCTGTAAAGAATTATGATGGTATTTTAATAGGGATTGTATTAACTCCATAGATCACTTTAGATAGTATGGATATTTTAACAATATTGATTCTGCCAATCTATGAGCATGGTGGGGTTTTCCATGTGTTTACAACTTCTGCAATTTCTTTTCTCTGTGTTTCATAGTTCTCTAAAGGACTTTTTAAAACACAGACAACTAGGTCCCACCCTCTGAGTTTCAGATTCAGTAGGTCTGGAGGGAGGCTTGAAAATCTGCATCTCTAACAAGTACCTAGGTGATGTTGATACCGCTGGTCTGGGGACCACGTTTGAGAACTACTGCAATAGTATTCTTTCTTGCCTCAGAGCCATTAAAAACATGTAAATCCTTACCTTAGTCATATATCAATTCTCAACTTCAAAAATCATTTTCATGAAAATCTTTCCTTGACCTTCTCAACTACGACAAATATTTTAATATATAGTTTTATAGCATGCATAATATTTGTAGTTAGTTATTTATGTAACTATTTTTGACTTAAAGAAACATGTTGGACTGTTCTCCATGAAGGCTTGGTCCCTGTATGTTGTGTCCAATATATCTCTCCAGAGTTTATCACATTGTCTATCTCCATAGGCATAAAAGAGTGGTAAGTCATAGCAAAAAACAAAAACAAAACAAAACAAAAAAACAACAACAAAAAAAAGAAAAGCCAAACTTCTAGCTCAAAATAGAAATTTGAATACATGCATTCAATGATTATAAGTTAAGTAGATCTATAAAAATAGATCCAGCACCTGCCCTCTGATTAGTCAGAGCAGTGAATTCCAATCACAAAGAAACTATGTTTGTGAAGGTAGGTTGTCAATCATTTAAAGACAGAAGGCTGATAGAGAAAAAAAGAAAACAATAATTGGCTGCCCTCTAGACCATTATCCATGGATAGTAAAGGAAGGAGATGTGCGAAAGAGGTAAAAAGATGGAGCTGGTTATGACAAGCAACAGAGGTAGTTGTCATAACAAGATCTAACAAGTGATGGCAGCTGTGATTCAAAGCCAGCTATATCCAGTCCCAGATACTCTTTCCACCTACAGTAGTGGTTCTCAAACTTCAGTATATACCAGAATCACATGGAAGACTTACTAAATACAGATCCCTTGGACCCATCCCCAGGGTTTGTGATTAGTTAAGTCTGGGGTGGGCCTGAGATTCTGAATTTCTAATAAGTTTACAGGTGATGTTGATGCTACTGGTTTGGAGACCACATTCTAAGAACCTCTGATTTAGAGCATTAATGACTTTGTTTATATTGTTGCCTGTCTTTGGTCCATCAATGACAGTGGATCTTGATCATCCTTCAAGGCACAGATCAAATATTACCTTCTCTACAAACCCTTCCCTAATTTCATGTCCTCTATTCACGAGAGGTGTGATGTCTCCTAGAGTGAGAAATTCTGGAATACAAAGGAGCAATGGATGCAGGCAGGGAGGGATCCAATGTTTGCAAGGATATTTTGTCAGTAAGTTCTGAGCATTGCAATCATGGTTGTTCTAAAAGCACTGCAAGCTGAGTGACCCCAAAACAAATCCATCAATACCTGGGTCTCAGGCTGGTTAATAAAATGAATCTGAACAGTATAGCAAACATGACTCAGTAGGAGAATTGGCAACCATTTCAAGACAGGAGACTAGAAAAAAGAGTAGATAAAACAACTGGACAAATGGACATGTGCATTAAGAGCATAAAGGGAATAGTGTCACCTACTGAGGAGTCTTTCCTTGCCCAAGGTCAGAGGAGAATGCCCTAATTGAATGTGCACAGAAGAGAGTATTTTCATCAGGCATAACGGAGGCGGAGACAGACTGGAGGGCTCTGACACATGAGATTTTTGTTAGAATCTGAGTACAGATAATAAGAGACAGAGCTGGGATTTGATCCTAATTCTAATTCATTCTGAATACCATGCACTTAAACTCTTTACTATGATTTCTTAAAGCATAGTCCATGACCCACTGTCATCAGAATAACTTAGGGAATGTATTAAAAATAGTAAAATCCTAGGTTTCTCCACCAGATAGTCTAATTTAATAGGTTTAGAGAAGGGCCCTGGAGTCTGCATTTTAATAAGTCCCCTTATATGACTGTGATGCAGATGGTGGGTGAAACACACATTGAAAATTAATATAAACCTCAAGTTCACCTCATATGAAGACAAGAGATGTTTAGTTTTCAGAAGGTAAAACTTCTTGAAAGGAGGGGTGAAGGCAGGCACTGGAAAAAATGGGCCTGAAAGAAAGAAAGAGCTGAATAGGTTGAAGGTCTCTATGAGGAAGATTTTAAGAATTTTAAAACCAGAACTTTACAAAAGAGGAATCAGTTACCTGAGGGATTATGAGTTTATGAGTACTGGAAATGTTAAAGTAGATGTAACAGAGGTAGTTTCTGGGCTGTCGAAAATCTGTATTTCTTAGTACAGATAATAATTCACTTTGATCATAATCACTTAAGGGTGCCTCTTCCCAAAGCAGATCGAGTTCCACCCCAAACCTATTGAATCAAAGTCTCTGGGGATGAAGCATATGGATGTGCATTTTTAAGAAGCTTCCCAAGCAATGCTGATACAGTTGGACCATGGTTAACACTTCAGGAAAAACTGGTAAAGAGCATAAGTGTGTGTGCTTTTCATGAAATGGAATTGAGTTTAAATTCTCATGTAGAGATCTTATCTAATCTAGCAGTGGGAATGAATTCAATAAGTGGTAAACAAGAGATTGGATGGGGAGATAAGAGCAGTCTTAGCACATCTTAGGTAAGAGCTTCTTTCATATAAGTTGGCATTGACAGTATAGAAGTGGTAGCTGAGCATTTGTAGTTTTTCAATCTCCTCAGAGCATTCCAATGCACTGAAAGTGTGAAAACCACTATGCATAAAAGTGTCTATCTCTAAAGTTAAAAGTAGTTGATCCAAGGATCACCTGCATCAGAATACTCTTGGGAAGATGATTGGAAATGCAGATTGCTGGGCTTTATCCAGAATCTAATAAATTTAGAAACTATCACTAGCGTGAATAAACAACCTACAGAATGTGACAAAATATTTGCATGCTACACATCTGATAAAGGGCTGATAACTAGAATCTATATAGAACTCAGGAAAATCAGTAAGAAAAAAACCAAACAACCCCATTAAAAAGTGGACAAAGACATGAACAGAAACTTTTCAAAAGAAGATAGACTAATGGCTAAGAAACATGAAAAAATGTTCAACATTTCTAATCATCAAGGAAATGCAAATCAAAACCAGGATGAGATATTAATTAACTCCAGTAAGAATGGCTTTTATCGAAAAGTCCCCAAACAATAAATGCTGCCATGGATGCAGAGAGATAGGAACACTCCTACACTGCTGGTGGCACTGTAAACTAGTACAACCTCTGTGGAAAGTGATATGAAGATAACTCAAAGAACTAAAAGTAGAAGTAGTATTTGATCAAGCAATCCCACTACTGGGCATCTACCCAAAGGAAAAATGACATTTTATAAAAAAAGACATCTGTACTTGAATGTTTATAGCAGCACGATTCACAATTGAAAAATATTTGGAAACAATCCAAGTGCCCATCAATACATGAGTGAATTAAAATGTGGTACATGTACACTGTGGAGTTCTACTCAGCCACAAAAAACAATGCTGAACTAATACCTCTTGTATTATCCTGAATCAAGCTGGAGCCCTGTCTACTAAGAGAAGTATCACAAGAATGTAAAAGCAAGCACCACATGTACTCACCCTCAAATTAGTACTAATTGGTCAGCACTTATGTGCACATATGGAAATAACATTCATTGTATGTCAGGCATCTGGGAGTGGGGAGGAGGATATGGGTATATTCACACCGAACTGGTCTGGTACACATTGTATGGGGGATGGGCATGCTTGTAGCTTTGATTCAAGTAGTGCAAAGGCGATATATGTAACCTAAACATTCGTACCTCCATAATATTCTGAAATGAAAATCAAAAGGAAAATAGAAAAAAATATCCGGGAGTAGGACCCAGGGGTTTTTATTTTAAGAAAGCTCCTCAAGTTATCCTTATAAGCACTCAAGTGTCCTTGGTTTTTTTTGTGTCTCTTCCCAGAGTTTAATTCCATATTTGGTATTGCAGAGTGAATTCAACGATTTTCATTGACCAGTTGACTGGTATAGCTGAAATAGCCAAAGTGTGTATTTTACATTAAATAATTATTTAAGTTGGTACAAAAGTAATTGCAGTTTCAGACCATAAATTTAAATCATTATAAGTAGGTTCAAGCATATCTTTATTAGTCAAAATAGAAACCATTACAATCAACACATTTTTGCCAATTGGAAATAAGTTTGTTTATTCATTCCTGTACCACAAAAATCCCTGCTTCATGATTGAACAAACTCTTGGAAAGAAAATTCTGCACCCTGCTGGCTGTGGAAGCATTTTCCCTGCAAACAGTTGTGGAGATGGGTGTGGATATGGAGAGATAGGAACACCCTTACACTGCTGGTGGGACTGCAAATACAACCTCTGTGGAAAGTAATTTGGCGACATTTCAAAGAACTAAAAATAGAAACACCACTTGATCCAGCAATCCCACTATTAGGCATCTACCCAAAGGAAAAAAATGCATTCTTTAATAAAGACCTCTGCATTTGAATGTTTATGGAAGCACAATTCACAATTGCAAAGATGTGGAAACAGTGCAAGTGCCCATCAATACATGAGTGGATTAATAAAATGTGGTATAAGTATATTGTGGAATACTACTCAACTACAAAAACAATGGTGATCTAGAACCTCTTATATTATCATGGATAGAGCTGGAGCCCATCCTTCAAAGTGAAGTATCGTAAGAATGGAAAAACAAGCACCACATGTACTCTCCATCAAATTGATACTAACTGATCAACATTTAGGTGTTGAATTAATGCAAATACCAAGTGTTTGGTAAGGGATAAATACTAAATAAAAGGTTTTCTACTTGCTTAAATTTATAGAGCACAAGCGTAACTTTGTTATATATACAGATTATATAGTGAAGAAGTCAGGGCTTTTAGGATACCCATTACCCAAATAATGTACATTTTATCCATTAAGTAATTTCTTATCATCTACCCCATCCAACTCACCTGCCTTTTTAAGTCTCCGTTGTCCATCACTGCACACTCAATGTTCATGTGTACACGTTATTTAACTTTAACTTTAACTTTTTTTATTAAAGCATATTATGGGGGCACAAATATTCAGGTTACGTATATTGTCCTTGCCCCCCTCCCCTCTTAAGTCAGAGCTCCAGTCGTGACCATCCCCCAGACGGTGCACATCACACTCATTATGTAGGTATATACCCATCCCCTCCTCCACCCTCCCACCTGCCCAACACCCAATAAATGATATTCTTATATGTCCACTTAGGTGTTGATCACTTAATACCAATTTGCTGGTAAGTATATGTGATGCTTGTTTTTCCATTCTCAGGATACTTCACTTAGTAGTATGGGTTCCAGCTCTATCCAGGAAAATAAAAGAGGTGCTATATTACCATTGTTTCTTATAGCTGAATTAGTACTCCATGGTATACATATACCACATTTTATAAATCCACTCATGTATTGATGGGCACTTCTGTTGTTTCCACAACTTTGCGATTGTGAATTGCGCTGCTATAAACATTCGAGTGCAGATGTCTTTTTTTATAGAGTGTCTTTTGTTCTTTTGGGTAGATACCCACTAATGGGATCACTGGATCAAATAGTAAATCTACTTTTATGGTTTAATATCTCCATATTGCTTTCCACAGAGGTTGCACTAGCTTGCAGTCCCACCAGCAGTACAGTAGTGTTCCTATCTTTCCTCATACATGCCAACATTTATAGCTTTGGGACTTTTTGATAAAGGCCATTCTCACAGGAGATAGGTGATATCTCATTGCAGTTTTGATTTGCATTTCCCTGATGATTAAAGATATTGAACATTTTGTCATATGTTTGTTGGCCATTATTCTGTCTTCTTTTGAAAAGTTTCTATTTATGCCCTTTGGCCACATTTTGATAGGGTTGTTTGATTTCTTCTTGCTGATTGAACATATGAAAATCTGTAAATGTCATTCACCACATAAACAGAAGCAAAAACAAAGACCATATGATCCCTTAAATAGATGCAGAAAAAGCATTTGACAAAATTCAACACCCTTTTATGATAAGAGCACTTAACAAAATAGATATAGAAGGGGCTTATCTAAAAATAATACAAGCCATATATGACAAACACACAGACAACATCATACTGAATGGGGAAAAATTGAAAGCATTCCCAGTTAGAACTGGAAAAAGACAAGGTTGCCCACTATCTCCACTTCTATTCAACATAGTGCTTGAAGTCCTGGTTATAGCAATCAGACAAGAGTGGAATTAAGGGCATCCAAATGGGGGCAGAAGAGAAGAAACTGTCACTCTTTGCTGATGATATAATATTATATCTAGAAAACACCAAGGATTCAACCAGGACACTCCTTGAATTGATAAATGAATTCAGTAAAGCCTCAAGATACAAAATCAACACAAATCAGAGGCATTCATAAACGCCAATAACAGTCAAACTGAGAACCAAATAAAATACTCAATTCCCTTCACAAAAGCACCAAAGAAAATAAAGTACCTAGGAATATATTTAACTAAGGAGGTAAAAGACCCCTACAGGGAGAACTATGAAACACTGAGGGAGGAAATAGCAGAGGATGTAAACAGGTAGAAGATCATATGACGCTCGTGGGTCTGCAGAATCAACATTGTTAAAGTGTCTATACTACCCAAAGTGATTTACAGATTCAATACAATCCCTATTAAAATACCAACATCATTTTACACAGATATAGAAAAAATAATTTTATGCTTCGTATGGAACCAGAGAAGACCCCATATAATAAAAGCAATTCTAGGCAATAAAAACAAAATGGGAGGTATTAATTTGCCAGATTTCAAACTATACTACAAGGCTATAGTAATTAAATCATCATGATACTGGCACAAGAATAGGGACATTGACCAGTGGAACAGAACAGAGAACCCAGATGTAAAACCATCCTCATATATCCATTTAATCTTTGACAAAGCAGACAAAAACATACACTGGGGAAAAGAATCCTTATTCAATAAATGGTGCTGGGAAAACTGGAAAGCCACATGTAGAAGACTGAATCAGGATCCACACCTTTCACCTCTCACAAAAATCAACTCACGCTGGGTAACAGACTTAAACCGAAAGTATGAAACTATTAGAATTCTAGAGGAAAACATTGGAAATACTCTTCTAGACATTAGTCTAGGCAAAGAATTTATGAAGAAGACCCCAAAGGCAATCACAGCAACAACAAAAATAAATAGATGGGATCTGATCAAACTAAAAAGCTTCTGCACAGGCAAAGAAACTGTCACGAGAGCAATTGGACAACCTACAGAATGATAGAAAATTTTCACATGCTACACATCTGATAAGGGGCTGATAGCTAGAATCTATTTATAACTCAGGAAAATCAGCAAGAAAATAGCTACAACTTTTAAGTGAGAACCTATGGTAATTTGTCTGTGTCTGAATTATTGCACTTAAGATAATATCCTCTAGTTCCACCCATGTGGCTGCAAAAGTCATGATTTCATTATTTTCTATGGCTAAATAGTATTCCATTGTGTATATATACCACATTTTCTTTATCCAATTATCTACTGATGAACACTTATTGCTTGATTCCATATCTTTGCTATTGTGAAAAGTGCCGTGATAAATATGAATGCAGGTATCATTTTGATATAACACTTTTTCCCCCTTTGGATGGCTAGAAAGTAAGTACTGAGATTGCTGAATCAAATGATAGATCAACTTTTAGTTCTTTAAGAAATCTCAATAGTATTTTCTATAGAAGATGTACTAATTTATATTTCCACCAACAATACATGAGTTCCTTTTTCTCTGTATCCTTTCCAACATCTGTTATTTTTTGTCTTTTTAATAACAGTCATTCTGACTGGTATAAGATGATATCTCATGGTGGTTTTAATTTGCATTTCTCTGATGATTAGAGATGTTGAGCAATTCTTTAAATATCTGTTGGCAATTTGTATGTCTTTTATAGGAAATGTCTATTCATGTCTTTTGCCCAATTTTTTTGTTTTTAATTTTTAAATTTGTTTTATTTTTAATTATTATGGGACATAATAGTTGTGTATCTTTATAGAGTACATGTGATATTTTGATACAGGCATACAATGTAAGTTAATCAAGTCAGGGTAACTGGGGTATCCATTAACTCGGGTATTTATGATTTCTTTGTTTAAGAACATTCCAATTCCACTCTTTTTGTTATTTTAAAGAATAGCCAATCTTATTGTTGATTATAGTCACTTTGTTGCATTATCAAATATCGTTCAGTACATCCAACTATATTGTTGTATACATTAACCATCCCCACATTATCCCTCCTACACTGCTACCCTTCCCAGCCTCTGGTAACCATCTTTCTACTTTTGGTCTCCATGAGATCAGTTGTTTTCAATATTAGCTCCCACATATGAGTGAAAACAAGTGATATTTGTCTTTCTATGCTTGGTTTATTTCACTTAAAACACTGTTCTCCAGTTCCATCCATGTTGTTGCAAATGGAATGTTTTCTTTTTTTAGTGGCTATATAATATTTAATTGCGTATATGTACCAAACTTTCTTTATCCATTCATCCACTGATGGATAATCAGGTTGATTCCAAATCTTGGCTATTGTGAATAGTGCAACAATAAACATGGGAGTGCATGTATTTTGTTGGTGCACCGAATTTCCCTTCTTTGGATATATATCAAGCAGTGGGATGGCTGGGTCATATGGTAGTTCTATTTTAGGTTTTTGAGGAATCTCCATACTGTTCTCCATAGTGCTTGCACTAATTTACATTGCCATCAATATACAAGTGTTCCCCTTTCTCGACATCCTTGACAGCATTTTTTATTGCCTGTAATTTTGATAAAAGCCATTTTAACTGGGGTGAGATATCTTAGTGTAGTTTTTATTTGCATTTCTCTCATGACAAATGATGTTGAACATTTATTCATATAACTGTTGGCCATTTGCATGTCTTATTTTGAGAAAGGTTGATTGAGATCCTTTGCCCATTTTTTCATCAGATTATTTGATTTTTTCATATTAACTTGTTGGAGCCCCTTATATATTGCAGTTATTAATTTTTTGTCAGGTGGTTAGATTTTTGCTGTGCTGAAGTTTTTTTACTTTGGTGTGAACCCATCTGTCCAATTTTCCTTTGGTTGCCTACACTTTGGGGGTATTATTCAAAAACTCCTTGCTCAAACCAATGTCTTGAAGCATTTCCCAACATTTTGTTTTAGTACTTTTATAGTTTAAGAGCTTAAGTTTAAGTATTTAATTGATATTAATTTCATTTTTGTAAATGGCAAGAGATAATGATCTAATTTTATTCTTCTGCATATGGATATCCAGTTTTTCCAGCACCATTCATTGAAGAGACTTTGCTTTCCCCACTGTGTCTTTTTGACAACTTTGTTGAAGATCAGTACACTATAGTTTGTGGATTTATTTCTGCGTTCTCTATTCTATTCTATTAGTCAATGTGGCTATTTTCATGCCAGTACCATGTAGTTTTGGTTACTATATCTCTGCAGTATAATTTGAAATCAGGTAATGTGATTCCTCAAATTTTGTTGTTTTTTTTGCTCAGAATGGCTTTGGCTATACTGGGTCTTTTGTGGTTCCATATACATTTTAGGATTATTTCTTCTATTTCCTTGAAGAATGCCATTAATATTTTGATGGAGATTGCATAAAATCTGTAAATTGCTTTAGGTAGTATGGACATTTTAACAATATTGATTTTTTCCAATGTATGAGCATGAAATATCTTGGGCTCAGGGCCTCCCTGGATTTTGTCTGTGCCACAAATCTCTTTTCTCTATCCTCTTCTCTCTCAGTTTCCCAGCTCCTCTCTGTGGGATCCCTGGATATCTCTGCTGTCTTTCCCTATGGTTCACATATGAGCCATAATTATTCTGCACTCTCCTCAGTCCAACCCTTTGCTTTTCAGCCAGGGTGGTCTGATAAGCCAGAAATGGGGCACAAGGCTATCATCCTATGGGGGAGTGCCACAATGGAATAGAGACCCAGCATTCTTTCATCTGGATGGCCCCTCCTCTGCACCTCATCCATTCTTGGCATCCCAGAAAGTAATTTTGGCTCAAGCAAGCTTATAACCACAGCAACTATGAAACTGCTCCATGCTGAGAGTCCTATCTCTCAGCAGTGGTGGTGCATTCCCAGCTAAGCCTGACTTGCAGAGCAGAGCTGCAGTGGCACCACTTCATGGTATGGTGCACTGGTAGCTTGTACAGGCATGCAGGACCTGGTGGCACCGCAGACATGAGAGTGGTGCAGGGTGACTGCAGCCCCTCCTCCTATAACAGTGGCCACCAGAGTGTTCTGTGCTGAGAGGCCTGCTTTGAAGTGATGGAGGCGGGTTCCCAGCTGAGACTGTGGGAGTGCCACAGTCTGCAATCTTCCTGCCCACAGGTATTTGGTGGGATAACCCACTGGTAGCTCAGACAGGTGGGCTGAACTTGGTGCCCCCTGGTTGTGAGAGTGAGGTGGGGAGACATAGAAGAGAGGTCACAGTTCCAGGCTCAGATGGTGATAGAACTCTTGCAGGCATTTCAACTGGGAGGCTGTGGAAGGGCACACAGGAGCAAGAGACTGTGAACATGTCCCATACCCCACCCCCACTGGAAAAATACTATATTGGAGAGGGCCGCAGAACTGGTACTGAATTACCTTATCCCCTATTTCCCATGGCAACTGAATGTCTCAGGCATGTGAACTAAAGTAGCAGCCTCTCCCACCACTCACTACTATAGGGAGTGCAGCTTGATCCAAGAGACTTATGAGCCTCTGCTTCTCCCCCTGTGAGAATGTGCCCCTTCTGGAAACCTCTGCAGATAGAGAGGCCTTCCTTCCTCACCTTGTGGTCTAGTGGGGAACATGGGTGAACAATTGGAGATTCACCTACCCACCAGTATCACAAAGAGATGCACTCCAGTGGGTCAAACAGACAAACTGTGGGGTACCTCAAGAGCCAGACTTGGATGGAGAGGGAATGCAATGGACATATCAGAGGGGAGAATGCTATGGACTTCCAGGGAGAAAATAGGGAGAGTGCATGCCCCATGATGCTGAGAAACCAAGCTAGTAGACAGGGATGGAAAAAGCCTGTCTTGCAGCCTTAGCAATCACATGATTAGGCCCCTCCCCTCAGGAGCATCTCTTCAGGCTTGGAGAGATTGCCCTGAACTCCATATCAGTGGCTCCCTCTAACAACTAGATAAGCAAACCCTGAACCATGCTGAGACTCAATGAAACCACTCAGGCTCTAGCAACTCAGCCACAATCTGTCCTGTTCCTCCCCACACCTCAGAGGGAGTAGAAATCGAGCGACTCCCTATAAATACAAGGACCCTCATAAAGCTTGGGGCATTCTTGTGCCCCATCTTGTGGACCAGAGCTTACCACAGGCACAAAACAACTCCCCGGAAGATGGTTTTTCCATGACAATTATAATAAAAGACAAAGGGAACAACGTCACTGATAATATAACACATTCCAACTCAAGCAAAAAGGGAGTGGATAATTAGAACCCACAAATTATACCCATCATCTAGGAGATTAAGCTGGGGGACCTAACTCACTACCCACTGTTGGGAAGAGGTGAAGACAACAGGTCAGAGGTAACACATGAGGTTCATTACACGTGCTAGAGCATTCCAAAAGCAAATCAAAACCGGCACTCCTCTCCCTGACATGGTCAGGGATCAATCTTCAGGGTCTCAGAGACAGTTGCACAAGCCAGCCCTAACACCCCTGGCTAATTATTGAAAGGCCAAAGGAGAAGGAATCAGTGAACTACAGAAATATGAAAAATCAAAGTGAAACAATAACTCTGTACCAATGGATAACAACCTAAACAAAAACATTAAATGGCAGATGAAGAAATTTTAATGTGCATTATAAAGAAGCTCAATTAAATACCAGAGAAAATACAAACCTAACACAAAAAATCCACACAAACAATGCAGGAAATTGATGAAAATTTCTGTAAAGAAACCATAATATTAAACAAAAACCAAACAAAATTTCTGGAAATAAAAAATTCATTCAAGGAATTATAAAGCACAGTGAAAAGCTTTAGGAATAGGCTAGGATCAGGCAGAAAAAAGAATTTCAGAACTTGAAGATAATGCCTTTGAGCTAAACAACTCAGTCAAAGAGAAAGAACAAAGAAATAAGAAGAAAAAAAAAAAGCCTACAAGAAATGAGGGATTGTTTAAAGAGGCAAAAATGTAAGAATCATAGGAATCTCTGAGGGGAAGAAAAAAATATACAAGGGTTGGAAAATTTATTTGAAGAAATAATTGAGGAAAATTTCCCTGGCCTAGTTAGAGACTTGGATATCCGGATACAGGAAGCTCAAAGGATTCCAGGGAGATTTCATTGCAAAGAGGCAGTCAATGACACATAGTCATTAGACTGGCCAAAGTAAACAGGAAAGAGGCACTACTATGAGGAGTAAGGTGAAAACATCAGGATAATTTCAAATGAAAACCTTTAAGATTAACTGTAGACATCTCAAATAAGACATTACAAGCCAGAAGGGATTGGGGCCACATTCTCAGTCTTCTCACACAAAGTAATGCCCAACCTAAAATTGTGTATCCTGCAAAACCAAACTTCTTATACAAGGGAGAAATAAATAATTTCTCAAACAAGCAAACAATGAAGGAATTTTTAAGACAGACCTGCCTACAGGAAGTACTCAGAACAGCATTTAGATGGGTCAGCATAACAGATACCTACCAGTGTAAAATCAAACCGAAGCTAAAGCATAGCATTCATCCCGGATACCACAATGGCTCAAGATGTAAAACAGAGCAATAAAGTTCTACTCAACAGGAAGAACAGAAACCCACCCCATTTAATAAATCTTTTAAGATGTTTTTGAATCATTGTTCTCAAGGAGATCTCTGATTGGTCTTAAGTATTCATGGGGCTTTTCAAATCTAGAATTAGGACTACACCTGAGAATACCCAAATACTCAACTCTTTGAATTGCTGAACCACAGTAAGGTTTTGTGTGCTGTAAGTGGTACAAAAAAGATTTAAATAATTCAAGAATAGTAAAATTATGTGTTCCTAGTATGTTAGTAACCTTAAATTATGTTTCTGGAAATACTTTGGACAGTAAGCATGCAGCTTGTCTACTGGAGACCTCAGAATTTGGAACTTGTAAAATATTCAATCGGTTTTTCTTATTCCTTTTTTAAATTAAAAAAGTTATCCTCACTTCACAGGAGCAAAAGCTGAAGGTCAAAGAGGCTACAACTTATTTACTATGATGATAAAAGTATTAGTATTTTTACTGAAATGATTGTGTTGAATATGGTACCCAATGTTTCAGTTACTATTGCTGCATAATGAATCACCCTTAAACAACAACATTAATTTTCTTATCCTTCATAGTTTCTATGAATCAGGAATTTCAGGAAGGGCCCAGCTGAGCAGTGGCTCAGAGTCTTTGATATAATTATGGTCAGATGGTTATTAGAGCTGAAATTGCAAGGGTACAGGCTAAAGCAGCAGAGTACAGGCCAGGCATTCTTTTCATTGCATGTAGTTTCAGGACCTCTCCATGCAGCCTTTCTATATGGTATAATGTGGCTTTCATCATGATGATGCATGGTGGCCTCAAGACAGTTGGGTGCTTACATAGTAGCTCAGGGCTGCAAGCAGGTATCTTAAAGAACCAAGCAGACATCATATCACTTTTTATGACCTAGTCTCAGAAGTCACAATGCATCACTTCTATTATGCTTGCAAATCCATCCAAATTTAAGGGGAGGCAACACTTCTCCAAGGGAAAAGTGTCATCATTACTTCATAAGAAAAACATGTAGAATGGGTGATACTATTGTAGTCACTTTTAGAAAATGCAATCTCTCGCACTTGGCATTTATATAGTTCTTTATATATTGTTGATTTATACATCATATTTAAATAAGCTTTTTTGATGTTTAGATAAGTAGGTTGTTTTCATAGGAAAGATATAATTGAGTAGGTAGATATGCTTTTCTATATTCATGCAACCCTATAGAAACACCTATTGAGACTAGGAAGATATAGCTACAGAACCACCATAGACAATTTTCAAATTTATTCAATATTTTTTAATATAACACTACTATTAATATTTCCTGAAATAGTATTGCATGGAGTATGGTTTGAAGGAATCTGCCATGACCCAACAGCAACAACTTTCTTGAAAGATCTGTAATTTTCAGAATTATAAATGCCCTATTTTAATAGATCAACATATCTGCTAACACATTTCTAATAAAAAACTACAACAATAAATGCTTTTTCTTCTGTTTTTCCATTATGTATAGATAGGTCACTTTGTTTTGTTGAGATTTAATGTTGAATGTTATGTCTGCCATTGATAAATGCACTTTCTAATTGAATTTCATATCTTTAGTGTTAAACATGATTTAGTGCATGATATCAATTGGCATTTCCTGTGAAGGTGGGAAAAGTGAAAATTCATTGCTAAACATCTAACAAGAAATTACATTAGTGAGTACATGATTCATTCTATTTCATAAATGATGGGCATATCCTCCTGTGATCCAAAACCTTGGAAAGTAGGGTTTTATAATAATTTAATGGCATATTATAGATCACAACACTTAAGAGAAAGCAAATAAACACATCATTTACTATTTTAGTCCTAGCTTAGCTAGAGAATAATTTCAAATGTTTTAGGTGATATCTGCAACGTATTTTTGTTAAATTAGAGTTTTAAATGAGAGCTCAGAGCAATGATGACCTTTAAATATCCTATTCACTTTCAGACTGCAGTAGATGATTTAAACCAATTAATTATAAGCATTATAAGTAAATGAGTTATTAGCATTCATGAATTCTATAACAGCCCATTTGTTCCTGTTCCCAAACCCTTGAAGTGCCTATTTCATAATTTCTCAGAGATGTAACCATAGGAACTAAGTGGTTGCCAACATAAACCTTTATAACTAATGAAGGTAAGTTTTCACATCTTTGAATCATGTTGAAATGTATACAGAATCCAAGTAATATACCTCAAGGACTACTGATTTGTTCAAAGTTACAAAGTTGTCTTATAGCTTTCCACTTCCTGGAGTTCATTTATTCAAGAAGCATTTATGGATTACTTGCTTTGTGCCAGATATGTTAGACACCATGTTAGACACCACAAGGGATAAAATGTGAATCAAATACTGTCATTACCCTGCAAGAGCTTAAGGCAGAGGAGGAGACGTACAACATTTATGCTGGTTAGTGTGCTTCACACTGAATGCAGTGTCATCAGATAGAAAAAACCAAACTTGTTTCCTTGTAAAAAGCCATTTTTGCACAACTGATAGCATGTAGTAATTTATTATGCATGCTACCTCTTATCTTATAACAGGCTATGAACATGCAAATACCTTTCATCTATAGTTCCAACAACACATGCAAACCTATATAATGGATCAAGACTTTGATCAAGAAAAGCTTTTCAATTTTCCCTTCATTTTCAAATGGCCTAATAATTGTATCCTTCTCTCCCTCCCTTCCTCTCCAACTCCAATCATACTTCTCTCTTGGAATATTAACATATCTATATTTATATTTATTTTCTTATTTATATCCCCATATACATATATATGAATATTATGTACACATAAATATATATGCCCATATTTCTATATATTCATATATCAATGGAGGAGCATGGTATGTTTATATATAAATATTTGTATTTACATAGTGGATATAAATTTATTTAGTATATTAAAAAAATATATATAATCTCCTAAAGATATTGGTTGGGTGTGTATAGAATACAAGGAAAGAAGAAAGGAGAAGAGGTAGAAAAAGAAAAAAAAAATGAGCCTAGATTGTTCTTCCAGAATCAGGGAATTGAATGATATCCAACAGAAGTACCAGAGAATCCTTTCTCCTTAACCATTATTACTACCTGAAAGGCATGATTTTATAATCTCCATGATTTCACAGCAATCACAGCAACAAATTAGTCATGACTGTTATCATTTTAATTATATTAACAATATTTATCCATATAAAGGACTAGTTATCCAAAGCACTGATTCAGTCATGTTGCTGTATTTCTGCCATATAAGTACACCATGGTGTTCTCAAAAGTGCTAGATCTAGTGCTAGAATAAAACTGCAGAGCTTTTAGAGCAGAGAGCCAATATTTTGGTAATAAACTGTGCTAGTTATTTCATGGTGTTGGCAGGACAAGGTTAATTTATGGATAAAAGATGTCCATTATAGTTCTTGCAATTGAATTTGTATATTTTCAATCATTTTTGTTTGTTTGTTTTGACTTTTATTATGATATACGAGATACACTCTTTGGGAAAAAAACAAAATGAAACCAAATAAAATACAACAATCATGAAGAGAAATAAAAAAACATATTATAGGGGGAGACAAGATGGCTGACCAGAGAGACAAGGTGCCAGATCATCTCAGAAAAAAAGAAAAGTTTTAGATGAAAAATAAAACAAACCAACAAACAAACTAACATAGATCCAGTATGATTTCAAGAGAAAAGTACCACAGCCTACCAGAGAGTCCATGGAAGAAGTTGTGGAGCACAAGAAGAAGAAGCAAGATATCATCAGGGATCAACCCCTGAGAGTTTTGGAATCCAGAGAAAAGAGTAGATGGAGTGATGTTTTTTTCTCAATCCCTCACCTCTCTGGCATTCAGCAGGCTCCCAAGATGCTAGAGAGCCTTTCTACACTCATGAGCCCAAAAGCCCTTGGGGTCACTTCCAATCACCACAAGCCAGAGCCAAGACAGAAGATGCCACCCACTGTGTGCCTTTGTCCAACTCAGGGCTTCAGGTGCTCAAATGCCTCACTTGTTCCCACACAAACATTTCCCAGCTCCAGACAAGACTGCAGGAGTCACATGGGCTGGTGAGTCCTAGGGATCTGTGTGATTCCAGAACCTGGATGTTCTGGGCATGCTACCTTCTAGAGAGAGGGACAGAGATGACCAAGTGCTAGAATTCCTCCATTCAGATACTTTGGCTCCCTTTCCCCTCCTCCACTGGCACCTGCTGAGAGAGACAATTGAGACAGGGCTCTGAGGATCTGCTGTCTCCCCTCTTTTGGTGTTTCCACCACACTGAGGCTTCAAAAGAGAGTGGGGCTCAAACATTTCCTCTTAAAGACCTGCAGTGGACTACAGGGTTCATGGACTGCAAGCTCCCTGCATACTGGCCATCCCTGGTGCTGCTGGCATGGCTGCTCCATCAAAGCAGGGTATACCCCAAAGCAGAAGGACATCAAACCTGCTTGGGCACCCTACAGGCAACATGAAACCAGGATGTACCTTCCTGATACACTCAGTGATTGATCTGTGGGGACAGGTCCACAGGCCAAATCCTGTAACCCCAGGATTCAATCATGTTGCTTGGGTACATGGAGGGAAGATTTGTGAACTAATCTCAGGAGGTGAGGGATCCCATGTGGGCAGAACTGAAAAGAGAGTGTAACATAGGTCCAGCCACAGAACACTGATGGAGTATCCATCCCCCCATAGGAAAGCCATGCTTTCAGTACAGGGAAGGATCCTGGGACGGGAAGTTTCCAGCCCACAGTGCCATCCTGGAGGAGCTCAGTAAGTTTGAGAGCCTGCTTTCTGTAGCAGGGGAGGAGAAAGAACAATGAAACCCACTCCTTATGGACAGATGTGAAGCTCGTATGGCCCATCCCCCACAAGCAGAATTTCTGGCTGAGTGGGGCCACATCAGCCCCTCCCTGGTGGCTTTCCCAAGAATCCTGGAGCACATATTTGACCCCTGCCAAGAAAGCTACCTTACCACGTTTGGTGGAGCCTGAGGGTAGGCTCACCTGACCCAGATGCATCCAGCCTCACTCACCAAACCACCTCTGCTGTAGTGGAGAATAAGAACTCACTTGGAAATTCCAGGAATCTGCTCACCAGATGGGGCATTCCAATGATTCTC
The DNA here is from genome assembly GCA_008750895.1 of Mirza zaza. Taxonomy (NCBI): domain Eukaryota; kingdom Metazoa; phylum Chordata; class Mammalia; order Primates; family Cheirogaleidae; genus Mirza; species Mirza zaza. The sequence goes on from VSMD01071174.1 coordinate 96,199, forward strand.
CTGAGAGGCTAGAACTGGTCACAGGTCCCCAAAACAACACTGTACCTCATTTATTTGGGAAAGCACCACCTACTAACAGGGAAGTCAATTTGCACAGCCCATTTCAACTATTACTAACTCAATCATTCAAGGTGTGGTTGATTCATACCCACAAAGACCACCTACTGTCTCAGACATTAAACTGGGCATGCCAACACAATTCACACTGTAAAGAAGACCAAAGGGCCAGAAAAGGAGAAAATATTTCAAAGAACTCTATCCTCCCTCATCAATGAGAGACAGAGAATATGTCCACACACATAGCCAACCACTGCCACAGCCTACAAACAACTAGCAACTTAGAAAACCACACTAAATGTATTTATAACCAAGGCGTCCATCTAGAAACTAAAGCACCATCAAAGCAACCACAAGCAAAGCCAAATGTTCTTACCCACGTATGTTATAAACACACCATTATAAATGAGGGGGGAGGAAAAAGCCCTATCTAAACAAAAGAAAATCCAAAAATAAGAAACAACAGCTGCTCCAGATGAGAATGAATCAGCAAAAAATCTCCAGAAGCATGAAAAATCAAATTAAAAGGAAAGGACCCCCCCCCCAAAGAGAACTAGTGCTCTAGCAATGGATACCAACCAAAATGAAAAACTGAAATGATAGATAAAGAATTTCTAATATTTATTGAAAGGAAGCTCTATGAAATCCAAGAGAAAATGTAAAACCAACTCAAAGAAACCAAAAAAAAAAAAAAAAAATTCAAGAGATAAATGAAAATTTCACTAAGGAAATTGACATATTAAAAAAAGGAATATCTAGAAATGAAAAATTTATTCAAAGAAACACAAAACAGTGGAAAGTTTTCAGAATAGACTAGACTATACAGAACAAAGAATCTCAGTGTGCAAAAACAACTCTTTCAAATTAATTCAGACCCAGTCAAAAATAAAGAACAGAAAATTAACAGAAATTAACAAAGCCTACAAGAAATATGGGATCAGATAAAATGGCCAAAATAAGAATCATAGGCATCTCTGAGGATGAGGAATAAATCACACAAGGGCTGGAAAACCTATTTGAAGGAATAATTGAGGAAAACTACCCTGGTCTTCCTAGAGATTTAGACATCCAGATACAAGAAGCTCAATAAACACCTGAGAGATTCATTAAAAAGAGGCAATAACCAAGAAAGATAGTCATCAGACTGGCTAAAGTCAACATGAAGAAGGAATTCCTCAAGCCATAAGGCCAAGAAGTCAAGTAACTTACATAGGAAAACCCATCAGTCTAACCATAGACTTCTCAACAGAGATCTTACAAGCCAGAAGGGATTGCGGCCTCATTTTCGGTCTTCTTAAACAGAACAACTGCCAGCCTAGAAAATTATATCCTACATATACAAAGGAGATATAAAGACTCTTACTGACCACCAAACACAGAAGGAATTTGTCAAGACCAGGCATGCCCTGCAGGAAATACTCATATCTTCATTATACATGGATCAGCACAAGAGTCACCTATCAGTGTAAAACCACCCAAAAGCTAAAGCTCAGAGATCATATAAAACAATAGTATAAGAGGTAAAACAAAGCAATAAGTTATCACCCAACAGGATAAATAGAACAGCATCTTGCATGTGAATTCTGTCAATTAAGGTGAATGGTTTGAATTCCCAACTCAAGAGACACAGGTTGGCTGAACGAATTTAAAAAATAAACCAAGTATCTACTGTCTGCAAGAAACACATCTAAGCCACATGGATTTGTACAGACTCAAAGTGAAGGGATGGAATAAATAGTCCATGCAAATGGAAATCAAATGAAAGCAGGTGTAGCTATTTTAATGCCAGATAAAATTGACTTTAAATAAAAAATACTAAGGAAAGATAAAGAAGGTCATTATATAATGGTAAAGGGAGCAATTCAACAGGAAGACATAATAAGCCTAAATGATTGTGCACATAACACAAGAGTACCCAGATTCATAAAACAAACACTAACAGATCTAAGGAAAGAGATAAAAAGCAGAGCCATAATTGCCAAGGCCTTCAACACCCCATTAACAGATTTGGACAGGTCATCCAATGAGAAAATAAAGAAACTCTGGACTTAAATGGGACTCTAGCAAAAATGGGCCTAAGACACATTTACAGAACATTTTATCCCAAAACTACTAGATATATATATTATTCTCATCAGCACATGGAATATTCTCCAAGACTGATCTTATTTTAGGTCACAAAACATAGCTCAACAAATTCAAAAAATAGAAATCATACCATGTATCTTCTTATACCATAGTGGAATAAAACGAGAAATCAACTCCAAGAGAAACACTGAATTCTACACAAAGTCATAAAAATTAAACAACCTGCAGCCAAACGATTGTTAGATCAACAATGAAATTAAGATGGAAATCAAAATATTCCTCGAGGTGAATGACAAAGGGGACACAAGCTATCAAAATCTATAAAATTCAGCAGTTCTATGGGGAATCTTCAAAGCCATAAAAACTTACAACAAATAGATACAAAGATCAAAATTTAACAATCTAATGATACATTTCAAGGAACTAGTAAAGAAAGAGCAAACTAATCCTAAAGCCGGTAGAAGAAAATAATGAAATAAGGTCAGAGCAAAACTAAATGAAATAAAAAACAATAAAATAATACAGATGACCAATGAAACAAAAAGTTAGTTCTTTTAAAACATAAACAAAATTGATAGACATCTTCAGAGATTAACATGGACCAGAAAAGAAAGGACCCAAATAAGCTCAATCAAAAATGAAAAATGTATATATTACAAATGATACCATAGAAATACAAAATATCATCTGTGAATACTATGAAAATCTCTTTGCACATAAACTCAAAAATGTAGAGGAAATAGAGAAACACATAATCTGGAAACACGCAACCTCCCAAGATTTAATCAGGAAGAAACAGAACTCCAATAATGAGCAATGAGAGTGAAACAGAAATAAAAAATCTTCCAACAAAATAAAACTCAAGACCAGATGCATTCACAGCCGAATTTTATCAGATCTAACAAATAGAATTGGTACCCATACTGCAGAAATTATTCCATAACACTCAGAAGGAGGGAATCCTCCCCAACTCATTCTACAAAAACAATACCACCTTGATAGCAGTGCCAGGAAAGCACACAATGAAGAACAAACACTATAGCCCAATGTTCCTTATATGTACAGATGCAAAACTCCTGGGATTGATAAATGAATTCATTAAAGTCTCAGGATTCAAAATTAGTGCACACAAATCAGTGGCATTCATATACACCGATATAGTCAAGCTGAAAATGAAATCAAAGATGCAAGACCTTTCATACTAGCATCATAGAAAATTAAATATTTAGGAATATAGTGAAGGAGGTGAGAGACCTATCTAGGGAGAACTATGAAACACTGAGAAAAGAAATTATAGAAGATCTAAACACATGGAAATCCCTACCATGCTCATGGATTGGTAGAATCAGTATTGTTAAAATGTCCATACAACTTAAAGTGATCTACAGAATTCATGCAATCCCTATCAAAATACCACCATCATTCTTTACAGATTTAGGAAAAAATAATTCTACACTTCATCAGGAACGAGAGAAGACCTTATATAGTCAAAGCAATCTTAAGCAAAAAGAACTGAACGAGATGTCCCTGGGTCAGATTGGCTGAGACCCAAAGTCAGAAAAACAGGAGTCCATTGCTTCTTCCCACAATTAGCAGGACGTGACTTGTTGACCAGCAGAGTGAACTGTTCCTCCAGGCAAATGGCCAAGGACCTGTGCTTTCACACATGAGCCAAGGTTGTCTGTTATCTGCACAGATACCAGATGGTATCTGTGGTAAAGGATAGATGGTACCAGATGGTAAAAGATAGAATGCAAACATCTTCCTCTCTTGTGCTATGCAACCAAGCCAGGCGTCTTGTTATCCACAAACGGTATCAGACGTTAAAGGGCATCTCTGGTGCCATGTCTGGAGAAACAGGTGCTGTTGACCTGTGGGAACTCATGTACCAAAAAGTAGCTGGGAAAATAGCTGGCATGAGAAAATAGCTGCAGGACACTTGCCAAATTGAACAGTATAAAAATAAAATGACTGGTACTTTAAGTGCTGCAGTCTTATATCATCTTTTGTGTCTGTGTGCTTTGTTTTTTGGGGTTTTTTTTGTCTGTGTCTTTCTGTGTTCATCTCCCGTTCCGCAATTGGGATATGACAAGAACAAATTGGGAGACATCAGTTTGCTAGGTTTCAAACTTTACTACAAAACTATGGTAACCAAAACAGTATAGTACTTACACAAGAACAGAGATATAGACCTTTGTAATAGGACGGAGATCCCAGATACAAAACTATCCTCCTATTGTCATCTAATCTTCAACAAAGCAGAGAAAAATATACATTGGGAAAAAGAATCTCTATTCAATAATTCAATATCTAGCTGACAAATCTACATATCCACATACAGAAGACTGAAACTAGATCACCACCTCTCAGTTCTCACAAAAAATTAACTCAAGATGGATAACAGACTTAAACCTAGGGCATGAAACCTTAAGAATTCTTAAAGAAAATGATGGGAAGACTCTTTCAGACATCAGCCTACGCAAAGAATTTATGAAGAAGATCCCCAAAACAATCACAGCAGCAACAAAAATAAACAAATGGGATCTGATCAAATTAAAAAGCTTCTGAACAGCCAAGGAAACTATCATTAGAGTGAATAGACAACCTATGGAATGGGAGAAAATATTTGCTTTTTACACATCCGATAAAGGGCTGATAACAAGAATCTATATAGAACTTAAGAAAATCAACAAGAAAAAAATCAAACAACCCTATCAATAAATGGGCAAAAGACATGAACAGAAACTTTTAAAAGGAAGACAGATTAATGGCCAGCAAACATATAAGGAAGTGCTCAACATCTCTAATCATTAGGGAAATGCAAATCAAAACTACAATGAGAGATCACCTAACTCTAGTGAGAATGGCCCTTATCAAAAAGTCCCAAAACAACAAATGATGGCATGGATGTGGAGAGACTGGAACACTCACACACTGCTGGTGGGACTGCAAACTAGTACAACCCCTGTGGAAAGTAATTTGGAGATATCTCAAAGAGCTAAAATTAGAATGTGCACCATCAGGAAGATGGTCACGCTGGAAACTCAGACTTTTGGGGGGAGGGGGGAAGGGCATTTTTTGAAACCTTAAAATTTGTACCCCCATAATATGCTGAAATAAAAAAAATTAGAAATACCATTTGATAAAGCAATCCCATTACTAGGCATCTATTCAAAGGAAAAAAAAAGACATTCTATAATAAAAGACATCTGCACTCGAATGTTTATAGCAGCATAATTCACAATCGCAAAGATGTGGAAATAACCCAAGTGGCCATCAATATATGAGTGGATTAATACAATGTAGTATATTTATACCATGGAATACTACTCAAGTATAAAAACCAGTGGTGAACTAGCACCTCTTATATTTTCCTGGATAGATATTGAGCCTATCCTTCAAAGTGAGGTATCACAAGAATGGAAAAACATGCACCACTGTACTCGCCATCAAATTGTTACTAACTGACCAACACTGAGGTGTTCACATGGGCGTAGTACATATTGGGTACTGGTTGGGGAGGTGGGGGGTGTGTAAACCTACAACTAATGGAAATGGAATGTGCTGTATGGGGGAGGGACACACTTGTAGCCCTGGCTTGGGTGGAGCAAACGCATTACATGTAACCAAAATGTTTATAACCACATAATACCCTAAATAAATAAAAAATCAAAAAACTCCAAAACTTTCTTATTCATTTTGTTGCTCACATGATCATTTCTCTCATTTACTTTTGTTGATTGAGCTACCAAAATCATACATGGTTCTTCGTTTCAAAAATAATTAATATAGTAATGTGTACAATAAAAGTTAAAAGTCTCTTTACCCCTTCTCTTTTTGTTTATTTCTTTTTTCCAGCATATTATGGGGATACAAATGTTAAGGTTATGTATATTTCCCTTGTCCCCCCAGCACCCTTGAGTCAGAGTTTCAAGCATGTCCATCCCCCAGTTGGTGCACATCACACTCATTATGTATGTATATACCCATCCCCTCCCCCCGACTTGCCCGACACCCGATAGATGTTATTCCTATATGTCCACCTAGGTATTGATCAGTTAATACCAATTTTCTGGTGAGTACATGTGGTGCTTATTTTTACATTCTTGGGATACTTCACTTGGTAGAATGGGTTCCAGCTCTATCCAGGAAAATACAAGAGGTGCTAAATCACTGTTGTTTCTTACAGCTGAATAGTGAAAAAAAAGTCTCTTTACCCCTTCTCAATATTATTTTCCAGAGATATGTATTATTGTCGGTTTGTAGGTATATGTTCAGAGATCACTGCACATTAGTACCTTTACATCTTCCTATCTCATTCTTCTTTTTTTATTTTTTTTTATTTTTTTGAGACAGGGTCTCACTCTGCCACCAGCACTAGAATGCAGTGTCGTAATCATAGGTCACTGCAACTTCAAACTCCTGGGCTCAAACTATCCTTCTGCCTCAGCCTTCCAAATAGCTGGGACTACAGGCATACGCCACCATGTTGGCTGATTTTTCTGTTTTTATAGAGATGAGTTTTCGCTATGTTGCTCAGGCTGGTCTCGAACTCCTGGCCTCAAGTGACTGTCCCTCCTCAGCCTCCTAAAGTGCTAGGATTATAGGCATGATCCACTAGGCCCAGCTTACCTCATTCATTTCAATGGCTACACAATATTCCTCTAGTTTGTATGTACATTATTTGCTTATTCTCCTTCTGATATATACATAGGTTGTTTCCAGTTTTTCCTTATTGCAAGTAATGCTGCAACAAACTTTCTTGTATATTTTGTACAATATGCTAATATTTCTATATGGTTAAAAGATTTCAGGTCCTTTCTAGCTCTGACTCTTACTTTCTTAGTATTTCTAGAAAGATATAACCGGAGATGGTATTAAAGTACAATTTTCAAAAAGTTAAAACATGACTCTAAAGTAAACAGAAAATGTAGACTTCTCAAAAGTTTTATTTAATTCATTAATTTTTGAAGAAAGCAATAAGATATTGAGACCAGTTCAAATAAGAATTTGAAATATATATACATATATGCATATACATACACATATGTATACATACACTTTCAAAAATGCTTAAGTGATTGTTTTTGTAATTGCAAAACTGGTAAATATCCTATAAGCAATAAAATGTAACATTTGAGATTATCTTTTTTACAAGGAAGCAGTCAGTTGTATCATTGCCAGACAAAAGTCATTTGCATATCTATGGACAGGAATCATTTTCATTGCTGTCAGTTTTCTACATCTAACAGTTACCCCACTATGCTGTTAAACAGCAAGTTAATTGAAGGTGTCTGAACCTGTGGAATCAGATAATTCCCAGAGAGTCTGCTAGATAACTCCCAGCACTCCTATGAAATGACACCCAATAATCTCTTTTACCCATTTTCAAGTCCTAGACAATCATTCCTAAGACTGGAATTGGAATATTGAGCCACAGAGATCCCATAATTATGCCTGGAAGCATGAACCATTATTCACTTTTACTTGCAAAAAGAGAAATTTCCCCTTAATTAGCCTTCATAAAATTAGTAATACCATCTTTGCTCTGTATACTACTGTCACTTTATATATTTAAGTTTACCGGTATAGGAAAACAATAATTTTTTCTTAAGAACTTTGTGTGCAATTAGGGCATGATACCACCAGGCAGGGCATGGTGGATTTATTAGAGCCTCACATAATATGGTTAGCATAGAGAAAAGGTAGATGCTAATTTTCTTCTATCTTAACTGGAATTCTTTGTACTCTGAAACTAACTCTAAAAGAAAATTTGTATCAACTATGATACACACCAAATGAGATACAAACTTGCTTATAGCATTTCACTGTACTATAAAATAACCTCATTTATAACATATATAACATTATCAAATAACAGGACTTTAAAACAGAGCTATAAAATACCTATGATGAATCCATAAATACAAAAGCACTAGACCTGTATTATCCCATTTAATTCCCCTAATAACACAATGACTAGGCATAGCAAGTTATCTGTTTACAGGTGAGGATGCAGAGGAGTGGCAAAGTTATGTCAATTATCCATAGTCACACAATGAGTCAGTTTCAGAATTCGGAATAGAATCTCAGTTTCTTGACTGCAGTGAGTCCAAGGCTCTTTTTACTGCCTATCACTTGGAAGTTAATTTTTTTTTAATTTATATTCTATAGAAAGATTATTCAGCACTCTTCAAATAAAATTATATGGCAATTTAAGTTTTGTGTTATTCACTATATCTAATTTATCAAAAATATTTATTGAGTACCTAATATGAGCAGTATTAATGCTGTGGATGATGCCGAGAGATATAGAAAATGATTTTTCCTTCCCAGAACTTACAAATTTAATTGTGTATATAAAATTCACTAATTTAACAAATGCCTATTGAGTACCAAGAATGTGTTGGGCACTGTTTTAGGCACTGAATGTGTATCAAAGATCTTGTCATGGGTTATGAAAGCCTAGATCACAAATTTGAGTGTGTACAGGTGCTAGCAGGTAACATACACAAGTAGAAAAGTGACGGTAGAAGTGTCAAGTGTAATGACAAATAAAATAATGCATGCCCTGTCTTAAGGGGCAGATGCTACACAGTTCTAACTACTTGTTGCATGCGGGAAGGCAGACTTGTGGTCAACTAGTTCTTTAGATTGCTAGAAAAGCAGGAAATCTGGATTTTTATGTGCAATGGTACATACAATGGTACAATAGGTGTATTTACTAGTTTTTATTAGTCATAAAATACCTATGACTAGTGCACACAAACTTCTTAAGAAAAAAAAAAACTATTGTTTCCCTATACCTGTAAACTTAAATATTAAGGTAATAGCAGTATACAAAGCAAAGATGATATTACTAATTTCATTAAGGCTAATTAAAGGTAAATTTCTCTTTTTGTAAGTAATAGTGAATAATGGTTCATGCTTCCAGGTATAATGATGGAATCTCTATATCTTAATATTCCAATTGCAGTCTTAGGAATGATTGTACAAGACTTCAAAATGGGAAAATGGGGTGAGTTATGCCTTGCAAACACTTTACCACTCCCCAACCTCAAGGAAAAACAATGGCAGTCGCTCACCTGACATATCTCCCTACAATCCTCAGTCCCTCCTTCAGCTGGCAGCCAGAGTGAGCTAGCCAGCCAAAATGCAAACACTGCTATGAGTCCAGGGAATAATGATAGCGGCTCTACCTTTTAATACCAAAGGTAAAAGAGAGAAAGAAAATTTCAGAAAGTCACACAGCAAGTTTCTGAAGAAAGAGGAAAATGTTGGAAGGATATAAAAGACAAGGAAAGTGCCAACTGTAAGTCGACAATAAGTCCACAGTATTTTCCAAAAGCAGTGTTAAAGACTGAAGATGAAAATTCAAATGAAGCATCTACATGCCCAGAATGACTAATAATCCAAAATCACACGAATAGATTAAATTTGTGGATTACAACTGCACAGGGGTGAAAGACTAGAAAAGCATGATACATTAAGGAGTAGTTTGAATAATTTAATACACCCCAATTTTATCTTCAATGACATCTCATTTGAGGTACTTCCAGGGGCAGACAGCTAAATAAATGGTAGAACGCTCACAGTATATAACCCAGATGCTAGACCCTTTAATAAAATATCTCATTTTGCCTTTTATTCATGTACATTATTCATTTTATTAGAGCCACAGGCCTAATACATACAGTAAAGTCTTAATTATCCTAATGAGCAAAAAGTATCAGCTAGAGATATTCAATAGACCAAAAGTGGACCTGAACTTTTAATTTCAACTCTTTCAAATGCTAAGCCTTCATAAAAAGTACACACATATAATGTCACTTGCTTAGTGCTATATTTCTCCACTTTGACTCTGTCTGAAATGACTCAAAGGTACATAAGAAGAAGGGAAAAAAAAACACAAAGGTAACTAACCAGAAGGGACAAAGATCATCTGGGTGATCTATAAAATCAATCAATAAATGATTAATAATAAGTTAGTTTCTGTATACACTGTCCCCAAAGAAGCACAGATATGAAATGGAGTTCCAGTTCCCATTTCATAGAGAAGATCACACTGGATTACTTTATGATGACTAGGTGCTCACCCAGCAGCTGAAATTAGTTGGCTACAGAATTGTGCTCAAAAGGTTGAGATCATGGATTTGATTTCTTATTCAGCCATACAACTCATTCATTCATATACAAAGCTTTGAATTAGTATCTGACTATAATGAAAGTGTATGGCACCTCGAAGTACAAGACTTGGATTTCAGCTGAAGCTCTGACACTTATTCACGTTAAGCGACTTGACACTGGACAAGTGACTTAAACTTTCTGAGCCTCATAAAATGGGGATAGCCGCAGCTTTTCTGCCTGTCTTTCAGGGCTATTTGAGATAATGGATGTGAAAAGGCTTTGTAAATGGTAAAATGCCACTCAAATGCCACCAGTACACATCAAATACCTCTTAGGGCAATTCTGGTTCATTTTCACAGGGTCTATTATGCTGGACCTTAGGCAGGGGAACAGTTTGAAGATTGGGATCGAAGGGCTAAAACAATGATAGGGAACAAAAGAGAAAAAGAAGAGCTTGGCTTATGCCCATAAATTATACAAAATCTGGATTTTTTAATAGATTCTTGCAGAAGCACAAAGCTCAGAAGACTGGTTTCTGCAGGAGCTTTTCATTTCATCTGTGCTTTTGATTCACATTACTTTCTCTCTTCATTGCCACATTCTATCATTTACTCCCTTCTCCTATATCTTCAATCTCTCCTCTTCTGCTCTCTCTTTTCCTCAGCCTTATAAACATGCTTCAGTAACTCCCCATTACTTTCAGAATAAAGCTAAAGTTTTATGAGACAAAAAAGCATATCATGACATGGCTTCTGTCTTCCTGTTTTATGGTTCATTCTTTGCCATTCTCTGTACCTTTGAACTGATTTACAGTTTTCTTCATACACTATGTTCTTTCTCAGCCCTGTTGCCTCCTGCTATCCATTCTATTCAATATGACCTTCACCTTCACTTCACTTGGCTAAATCCTAATCTTCAAACTCAGTTAATATCTCTTCTTCAAAGCCACCTTCTTTGATACCTCAATACCAAGTTAGGTGCCCTTCCTCTACAGCACATCATATCTCTATCATTGCAAGTACCACATTGTATTATATTAATAATTTCTTCTTTATATGTCTTTCCACTCTCAAGAATATAGGCTCCCCAAGATTTAGGACTTATCAATCCTTTGTACTGCCAGCTCATAACAAAGAGTCTGGCACATAGAAAACACTTTTACTGGACAGATGAGATTATCTAATGCCAGAAAAGCTGTGTGGAGGACAGGAACTATCAGTAAGTCACTGACATATCACAGTAAATAAATTCAAAATCATACCTTCCTTTTGGTGTATAAATAAAATAAGCTGTGCTAAGTAAAAGGGAATTTTGATAGAGATAGAGATTTGTAAGTAGGCAATTTGAAGACATGGGACACTTGGGGTTTAGGGAAGCCTTAGGCAAAATGTCATAATGAAAGGCATTTATCATAACCAGAGGAAACAATTAAGGCCTGGTGACACTATGTATGCATATCTCCAAGGACTGACTTAGCCACAAAGAGCACCCAGATTCGAGGTATCATAGTCTGTGGAACAGAAGCAGACACAGTATCCCAAAAGATAGGATGATGAAAACTCTCATTCTCTTCTTGCTACAGAATGGCCAGACTTGGTCTAGAAACATGACACTGGTGTGAGCATCCAAAAATGTAGAGCAGGGCAATGATGACATTGAAGAAATTAATCCTCCTATGGCAACTTTCCTCCTGCTCCCAGTGCATTCTAAAGGAAATAGTGTGGTATGACTAAAAACAGCCCATAACTACTACTGGAAAACAGTGTCTACCCAAGTCTTTAAAGAGGATCAAGAGTGTCATTTTCATACATTGGACATATTTTCTTTCATTGTAACATGGCAAGAGGCAGGGAACAAACATGTTTATTTGGCTATTAGCTAGGCAGATATTCAGTTCCTCTGACGGACACAGACAGCTGCTGTAACAGCCCCAGGACATGTCCCCAAAGCTAAAGTACAGAGTGTGTCATTCAGCACTGTCATTAACAAATGTAACAGAAATCACAATATGATCTGCAGCCTTTTAATGAAAACATTGCTTGTAATTAGACTCCTTACTTGTTCATCTGAATCTCTTGCCACTACTCCAGAATGTTTATAATATTATAGCCTATAGGTTGAATTATAACTTTTTATAAACATGATCTTATATGGAAATGGCCAGATTACCTCAAACCCAACTCAATCATCAATGCATACTTTCAAAAGTGATTAATAGTAACAGGAATATTAAGTGGCCAATGATTCTGAATATATTAGAAAGAGAATGAATTCATTACAATGAATTTGTGAATTCTAGATGAATGATTTATAGATAATAATAATGATATTGATAATAATAAAGAGGTACTATTTATCAATTATTATTACATACCAGAATTTTACATATATTATGTCATCAATTCCTCACAACTTTGGGAGATATGATTATCATCTCCATGTCATAGTTGGGAAACTGGGAATCAGAATGATTGGAGGATGAGTCCATGATCACACAGAGATAGTAAGCATATAGCAGATTCAGGATTTGAAGCTAAATCAATAGAATTCAAAAGCCTTTGCTGTTAACCATGATACACTGTCTTGCCTATACTTTTCTCTATTTTTCCCAATTATCTAAAGTAGTTGTATAATATTTGATAATTTCATGTAAATATCATTTAAAATGTGTGAAACACTTAGGATTTCAATTCAATTTAATTCCAAAAAACTGTTGAGTCATTTTTACAATATAAGAAACTGTACATGATTACTGGGAAACAAATTCTAGGTCCTACATTCAAACGGAACACAACTGGTACAATTTGCACAAACACCCCTATAATGCACTACAGAATGATCTAAACTCCAACAGCAAAGTGGAATCACTTTAGATAGGAAAGCACTAAACAAGGAGAAATTTCTTCTAGTAGAAGAGGGAATAAAAAGAGACTTCATAAAGGTCATAGTATATAAGCAAAATTTTAAAAGATACTTAGTCTTTATTTTCCCCTTTATTTTTCATTCATTTTCAAAGTAAAAAAAAAAAATAGCTCACTGTTGACAATATAAAAGTTTAAGGAAATCTAAAAAATGCAGAAAATGACATATAAAGAATTACTGTTAACATTTTGTATTTCCTAACAGACTTGCAATCATTTCTTGCCAATCATTTTCCTTTAAAGAGTTGACATTCTACTGCGTACATTGTATCCTACTTTTTCAGTAACATCATAACCTAAGCATTTCCTCATGCTTTTCTGATAACAAGACTGTTTCTCTTATCTTTGTCCTCCCCTAAATACCAAAGTAACTTTCATTCTAGTAGCTCTCAGAGTGTGGTTAAAGGGACCCTGTGGATTGGAGAGCCCCTTTCGGAGGATCCACAAAGTCAAAATCATATATGGTTAAAGGATCCATTGAATGTGAAAAATAAGCCAAAGCATTTTAATGTAACAGAGTATGAAAAGTTCATTGATAAGGTTTCAGATTCCATATTGTAAGTAACCTTTGAGAAACTGCCACTTGTTTAGTTCTGACGTAGTGTCAAAGGAAAATATTCACAATTATCTGATGAGGCTATTAACATAGTCCTCTACTTTCCAACTACATAGGTGTGTCAGGCTAGATTTTCTTCATATTCTTCAACCAAAACAACATATCATGAAAGATTTAAAGCTGACGTAGATGTGAAAAACCAGTTGTCTTCTATTAAGAGACTTTAAAGAGATTAGTAAAAATGTTTAAATACTCTTCTCACTAGATTTCTTAGATTTGGGAAATATAGTTTTTTGTCACAAACTATGTATGTTAACATGTTTATTGTTACTATAAATTAATAAATATTTTAAAATTTATAATAGTAAACATTGATAAATATAAGCTACATATAAACTCTTTGAGGTTCTCAATTATTTTAGGAATGTAAAGGTGTCTTCCAATGGCAAATACAGCAACATGAAAAATAAATAAATGGGACTTAATTAAGTTAAAAAGCTTCTGCACAGCAAAGGAAATAATTACCATAATAAATAGACAACCTACAAAATGGGAGACAATATTTGCAAACTATGTATCTGACAAAGGGTTAATATCCAGACTCTATAAAGAAGTCAAACAAATCAGCAAACAAAAAAAACACTAAATTGGACAAAAGACATGAACAGAAGATTTTCAAAAGAAGATAGACAAATGGCCAATAAACATATGAAAAATGCTCCATGTCACTAATTATCAAGAAATGCAAATTAAAACCACAATGAGATATCATCTTACCCCTGTCAGAATGGCCATTATTAAAAAGTCAAGAAACAATAGATGCTGGCATGGATGCAGAGAGAAAGGAATGCTTATACACTGTTGGTTTGACTGCAAATTAGTACATCCTGTATGGAAAATAGTAAAGGAGATTCCTCAAAGAAATAAATGTAAATGTACTATTCTGCCTAGCAATTCCATGACTGCCTATCTACCCCAAAGAATAGAAGTCATCTTATCAAAAAGACACCTAAATTCAAATGTTTATTGCAGCACAATTCACAATTGCAAAGATGTGAAATCAACCCAAGTGCTCTTTGATTCATGAGTGGATAAAGAAAATGTGGTGTGTGTGTGTGTGTGTGTGTGTGTGTATGTGTATATAGATACATACATATGTATGTATATATGTATATACACACACACCTATATATTACTATTCAGCCATAAAAATGAATGAAATAATGTATTTTACAGAAACTTAGATGGAATTGGAGACCATTATCCTAAGTGAAGTATCTCAGAAATGGAAAAACAAACATCACATGTACTCTTGAATAATTGAGAGCTAAATGATGGGCACAAATGGGTACTAAGAGATGTAAAAGACATTTAAAATCAAGAAGGGATAGGCTAGGAGGGGGATGAGGGGTAAAAACTTACCTATTGGTTAAAATGAACACTATTCTGGTGATTGGCACACTAAAAGCCCTGACTTGAGCTTTAAAGAAGGTATACATGTTATAAAAACATTTATACCCTCTCAATATTTTAAAATTAAGAAAAAGAATATAAAGGGGTCCTGAGACAAAGAATGAGAATCATCATCTTTCTATATATTTCAAAATGCATGCCTTAAACATGACCACCTTTAAGAAGCTTCACATTATCTTTAAACTATGTTAATTTTCTCTATAATACCACACTTATTGCTCAAGCATTCATCATCCCTCCATTAAGTTCCTCAATGTTTAAATTTCTCACCCCCCATAAGCTTCATGATGACATCACCTGTATTTGCCTTATGAGCCTTTGTATCTTCAGCACCTGGAACAATGCCCAGCATAAGAGATGATCTACATTTGTTCTATCATTTAATAAATGAAATTTAAAATATTTTGTAAATCATTATGTTTATAACCACAAAATATTCTGTTATATAGATATAACATCATTTACTTAATCATTCAAAATGGATAGGATTTAGACAAGTTGAGATGGAAGGGCTACTTGACAGAGAAAAGAGGATGAAAAGGCACAGATATAAAAAGTATAATGAAATTGTGGGGCAGATTGTCAAAGATCTTCAATGTTATCTTAACAAATTAAGTCATTATTTAGTAGGAAATGTAGAGCCATTTGATATGCTTAAGTATGAGTATGACATGTTATATTTGTACTTTAGGAAGATTAATTTAGAAGTGTATAGGATTATTTAGAGGAAGAGGAGACTAAAGGATGGAAAATCAGTTAAGAGCCACTTCCACCTGATGTCTTCCCCACAAAGAGTTATTGAATAAATGTTCTATCATAGAGAACAGAATCAAGAGTCATTGGATAATAAAAATGCCTAGAATAATTAATCAGAATGGTCCAGGGAGGAAAAGAGTTAAAGATGTGGACCAAGTTCTCAGTCTGAGTGGTTAACAGGACAGTAGCACCATTAGCAGAACCAGAACACAGACAGAAGAGCTGCCTTACAGTGTAGCTGATGGCTTTGGGTTGGCCATGTGAATATGAGAAAGTGAGGGTGTCAAGTACCACTTGACATCTTGAAGATCTTGGCCCCAAGAGCCAGTGAAGTGCACTTAATCCATTCAAAATAGAAAAGTCCAGAAAAAAAGAAAGTCAAGAAAAATTAGCTTTCTTTAGTGTGTCTGATTCTCAAGGTAGAGAGAATAGAGAAGCCTGCCTCCTAGAGAGGTAATATAAATTGAAATCTCCTGGTTGGAAACTACTAGCCATTATTTTTACATAATTAAGAAATGTATTTAGGATTAACTTCCAGTGACTACTAGGACCATTATAGACCACTGAGAATTCTGCTTCTACTTTACATTCTTTAAAATATCCACAGGTAACCATATTTGGATATGAGCTAAAACTTTTAAGTTTGAAAATAAAGCCCTCTATTAAAAAATAAATAAAAGAAATTTCCCAGTTGGGGACAGGATTAGGCATAGAGAAAGAGAGCATTATAATTTGAAAAAGTCTATCCAAAAGATCTATACATATTATATCTTAGTATAGTACAAGCAACTGAGAGTAGTGTGCTTTAAGAGTTTCCCCAATTTCTATCATTTATGTTTCATTTATGTTATTTTTTAATCAATTACCTTTTTTACTCAGCACCATAAGTAGCAATGATATCTAAGACCCAAATTTTAAGAGCATGACAATTAAAATTTAAGAAATGTTTATCCTTTTGCCACCACCTAAAATTATCTCATGAAACCCCTGTAGTAAATGTATCAAATTAGGGGCAACATCACTCTACAAATATTGGTTGATAAAGATATACTGAAGATAGAATGAAAAGTCATTGCAGGTCCAAAAAATATGGTTGAGAAGCACTGCTTTAATAATTGTGCCTTTCTTCTGGGACCAGGGCTGTTTCCAAGTACCCACTCAAGGAGGATGAGCAATAGGAAAATTTCCTTGGAATTGTTTAGTCAGAAGGTCATTGATAACCTCCTAGCACATGGCTTGGCAAACTATAGCCCACAGGCCAAATCCAGTCCATTGTCCATTTTTGCAAATAAAATGTTACTGAAACACAGAGAAGCTCTTTCATTTACACATTGTTTATGGTTGTTTTCACACCACAAAAGTAAAGCTGAGTATTTGCAACAGAGACCAGATAGCTCACAAAGCCTAAAATATTGATTACCTGGCCTTTTACAGAAAAAAATATGTTGACCTATTGCTATGGTCAGAAAGTGTCCCCCTAAAATTTGTATCTTGAAACATACTTACCAATGTAATAGTATTAAGATCTCGCTTCAGGATCCCACCCTGGGTTGAGAGCATTTCCTTCCCATGGCGGGAGGCATGCTCCATGAGTGTGCTGTGGCTAGGACTCACACAGCCCTTTCTTTTCAGTTTTGTCCATGTGGATTCCTTTGTCTCCTGCGATTAGTTCACAAATCTTCCTTCTGTGCCCCTGAACAACAAAATCAAGTCCTAGGGGTACCTGTACACATGTCCCTGAAGATCAATCCCTCACTCTACTAGGGAGAACCATACTGGTCCTGAGTTGCCTATGGGGTACTCAAGCAGGTTTGATGTCTCTCTGCTTTAGGGCATGTCTTGCTCTAATGGAGTAGCCAGGCAAGCAGCACCATGGAGGGCCAGTGAGCAGGGAGCTCATAGCCCAAGTACCCCTTAGTCCACTGCAGTCTTTAAGAGGAAAGGTTTGAGCTCCACTCTCTGTGGAAGCCTTATTGTTGTAGATACACCAACAGAGGGGAAGAAGAAGCTCCTAAAAGCCCTGGCTCAATCATCTCTCTCAGCAGCCTTGGGCAGGGGAAAGGAAGGGGAGACAAAGAGATTGAATGGAGAAAACTAACACTCTTGTGCTAGCAAAACTAGCACTATTGTCATCTCTGTCCCTATTTCCAGAAGACAGCAGTCCCAGAATGTCCAAGATCTGGAGTCCCGCAGATCCTCCAGGGCCCACCAGCCCCTGTGGCTCCAACAGTCTGGGCCAGAGTTAGGAAATGTTTGCATGGGAATGAGTGAAGTGAAAATTGCAGGGCTTAAGTACCCCCTGGGGAAGACAAAGGTACATGGTTGGTAGAGAAGCAATATGGTGCCTGCCATCTCAGCTCAGGTCACGGTGACAGGAAGTGACCCCAAGAGGGCTGGCAGCTTGGTGTTTTGTCCTCAAGAAGCTTCCAGTTTACTGGACAGCAGAAGCTTTTGGGATTGTGAGTATAGAAAGGCTCTTCAGCAGCTCAGGAGGCTGCTGATTGCCAGAGATGAGAGAGAGGGAGAAACAAACCATTCCACCTACCCTTTTTGCTGGACTCCAAGGCTCTCAGGGGTTGCTGTCTGCTGATATCTTGCTCCTTCTTTTCGTGCACCACAACTTCTACTCATGGAGTCTCTGGCAGGATCTGGCACTTTTCCCTCAAAATTAGTATTATCACCTAAATGACTGAAGAAAGGTGAGATAGCTTTACATCAGTTTCCAACTAAGCAACACAGTCATTCCATCCCAAAGACTATACTCACCACCAGGGTTAAATGTATGAAAAATTAGAGCATGAACCCATATCATCTCCAAGGATTGAAGTAAAGAAAAATACACCACAGTAGACATCAGATGTATATCCTTGAGTCAAGCCCATAGTCAAATCTGCCTTTGTGTGATTATCCTGCAAACTTTGGCTTTTCAAATACCCATAAATTTTTGCCACATCTTCAGTCATATGCCAAAGGTAGGCTTATATTCAGCTAGATATACTGGTAGGGCCTTTTGAATTGTTAGGTCCAATGCCAATTCTGATTGGCCAGTTGTATATTCTGAATTGTTAGTACTCATGGAGTACTATATGTTAAATATCTTTAATGGTACCCCCCTCCTAACCAACCAATATACTAGAGTAAACAAGGTGTAAAGATTAATAAGCAAAATAAAAGTATGTCATAAATAATCAGATAAAATATCAGATTCAAATAGAAATAATATATCTGACTTTTTGTCAAAATTAGGATTTTAAAAGATTATTTTATGATGTTCAAATGATTAACAATAGTAGTAGTGGTAGGTAGCAAAAAGAACTTACATTTATTAAGTACCAGTCATATTTATTTACCTTTCATAGTTTGGTAATTTAGCTATGTGCTAAATGTTCTGTATGACTCATTCTATTAATTTAGCCTTCATTGACAACACTATAAAGTAGATACTTTTTTCTGTTATATAGATGATAAAACTAAGGCTTAAATAGGTTAGAATATGTAACTTTCCCAAGGGCTCCACAATATTGGAACCAAGATTGATTGACTGATTGATTGATTGGTTTTTGAAACAGAGTCTCACTCTGTTGCCAAGGGTAGAGTGTAGAGTTCTGTGTTATCAGCTTAGCTCACAGCAACCTCAAACTCCTGGGCTCAAGTGATCCTCTTGCCTTAGCCTCCCAAATAGCTGGGACTATAGACATGTGCCACGGCCCCCGGCTAATTTTTCTATTTTTAGTAGAGACGGGGTCTTACTCTTGCTCAGGTTGGTCTTAAACTCCAGAGCTTAAGTGATCCTCCTGCCTTGGCCTTCCGGAGTGCTAGGATTACAGGTGTGAGCCCCCGTGCCTGGCCTGGAACCAAGATTTAAACCAATCAACCTGACTTCAAAAATCATGCATTTAACTGGTATTCTTTTTCATCACCTTCTATTACATTCTACTTCTTATAAAAATTATACATTTTTTAAGATTTCTCTGATTGTATTAGAATTAATTTGGATTTTTATTTTATACTCTTTTTTATTTTATTATAATTTTTCAGCATATTATAGGGGTACAAATGTTAATGTTACATACATTGCCCATGCCCCCCTCCCCCCCTTGAGTCAGAGCTTCAAGCATGACCATCCCCCAAACATTGCGCATCTCATTCATTATGTAAAATAAATTCTACATCAGAGTTACTATAAATGGTAAATAATAAAACCTAGATGTAATCATATGTCATGATTTATGCTTGTATAGCATCTGAGTTAAGTTCAGTGGGTTTACTTTATGTCATTAATATGATTTAATGTCCCAAATGACTCAAAGAGATTTGCTCTAATAAATCTTAGTATATGGAATAATGGCATGCAAAGCCATTAGAAATGCAATGCAAACTTTATTTAGTAAAAAATTAAATTATGAACAAGAAAAAAGTTACTGCCATTGAAGTTATGTCAGAAAACAATTATAAGGAGAATTAGAAATTTGCACCAAACATCTATAATTTGGCAACATGTTTACTATAAGGCATGTCACCAGTTTAAAAATTTAGCTCCACAATTTTAAGTTATAAAAAATTCAAAATTTTACATCAAGAAAGATTAGATTTAGAAAAACATATTTTAAGAATTTTTCAATTATAATAGCTACCATTTACTGAACTTTTTTATGCCAAATTAATTTAGCATAATGCTAAATACTTTACCATATTATATTTTCTTTAATACTCATGTTAATCCCATGAAGTTTGATTTATTCTCCCTAGTTGAGAAATTAATGTTATTAAAATTTAATAGGACTATGACATCATTTAATCCAACTTTCCATCTACTGTAGATATTCTAGAAAATATCTCAGTGCCTTATACCTTTAAATTGTAAAGCCTACTCCTGTACCAGAGTGACCTACTACCAAAAAATAAAGGCTGCAAACACCTTCTTGTTGCTCACTACCTCTATGCTGGACTACTTGCTCTGATCTACCTTGTACTGGACTACTTGTTGTGCCCTGTTATTGATCATTCCAATCTGATTACTTTGCAATTCATTGGCCTCAATTTTCCCTTCAGATAAGATGTTTTAATAGCTTTAGCCCTTTGCTGCTATACTTGACTATGTTTTAGACCATCTTGGGGTCAATATTTTATTGAATAATGTCTGGTTTCCAGGACAAATTCCAGGTAAATTCTTACCTTCAATCAGGCAATTGAAAGTGACATCTCAATTTGAATGTCTTTTCTTTTCTTTACTTTTCTTTTTTTTTTTTTTTGAAGAGCAATGTGTCTGTAAGTTTATTTTTTTTTATTACTTCATATTATGGGGGTACAGATATTGTTAGGGTTACATATCTTGCCCCTGCCCCCCTCCCACACCCCACTATGCCAGAGCTTCTAGCATGTCCAGCCTCTAGGTAGTGCGCACCGAACCCACCATGTAAGTACATACCCTTCCCTTCTTCCCTTCTTCCACCTGCCCACTTCTCAATTACAGATTTTTTTTCAGACATTTTGGTTACATTGTATATGTTTACTTCTCCCTAAAAAGGGATGGAGGTAATCCCTTCCCCCTCCCCACAATGCTCGCCACTTCCTTAAGATGTGAGTCTCTCCCCGCCAAAATCCCTGTTGAACACTACCGTTTTTTGAGCACCATAGTTTTAGTCAGTCAGTACCAATTTGATGGCGAGTAGATGCGTAGCCCCTTTTCAAGATCTTGTGTCATCTTGCTTTGTATTACAGGCTTAAGCTTAATCCAGGATAGCATAAATGGTGCTAGCTCACTGTCGTTTCTTAGGATTGAGTAATATTCCATTATGAGCATATACCACATTTCAGTTATCCACTCATGAATTGACGGGCACTTGGGTAGTTTCCATGACCGTGCAATAGTGAATTGTGCTACCATAAACATTCAGGTGCAGATGTCTTTATAATCGAGAGACTTATGTTTTTTGGGGTAGATGCCCAACAATGCTATTGCTGGGTCGAATGGTAGTTCTATTTCTAGCTGTTTGAGGTATCTCCAAATTCTTTTCCACAAAGGTTGCACTAATTTGCAGTCCCACCAGCAGTGTAAGAGTGTTCCTGTCTCTCCGCATCCTCACCAGCATTTGTTGTTTTGGGATTTCTTGATACAGGCCATTCTCACTGGAGTTAGGTGGTATCTCATTGTGGTTTTGATTTGCATTTCTCTAATGATTAGAGATGTTGACCATTTTTTTTATATGTTTGCAGGACATTATTCTGTCTTCTTTGGAGAAGTTTTTGTTCATTTCCATTGCCCATTTCTTAATGGGGTTGTTTGATTTTTTCTTGTTTATTCTTTTAAGTTCTAGGTAGATTCTTGTTATTAGACTTTATCGGAAGTGTAGAGTGCGAATATTTTCTCCCATTCAGTGGGTTGTCTATTTGCTCTAATGATCGTTTCCTGGGCTGTGCAGAAACTTTTTAATTTGATCAGATCCCATTTATTTATTTTTGTTGCAGCAGTGATTGCCTTGGGGGTCTTCCTCATGAATTCTTTGCCTAGACCAATATCTGATAGGGTATTCCCAACATCTTCTTCTAGGATTCTTAAAGTTTCATGCCTTAGGTTTAGATCTGTCATCCATCTTGAGTGGATTTCTGTGAGACGTGAGAGGTTGGGATCCTTATTCGCTCTTCTGCATGTTGCTAACCAGATTTCCCAACACCATGTATTGAAGACAGAATATTTTCCCCAAAGTATATTTTTGTCTGCTTTATCAAAGATTAGGTTACCATATACTGATGGTTTCATCTCTGTAATCTCATTTCTATTCCAGATATTGATGCTTCTGTTCTTGTGCCAGTACCAGGCAGATTTAACTATTATTGCTTTATAATACAGTTTGAAGTCAGGAAGACTGATGCCTCCCAGTTTGTTCTTTTTACTTAAGATTGCTTTGGCTATACATGGTTTTCTCTGGTTCCATACAAAGCGAAGAATTATTTTTTCTAGATCTGTTAAGAATGCTGGTGGTATTTCGATGAGGATTGCATTGATTCTGTACATCACCTTAGGTAATATTGACATTTTAACAATATTGATTCTACTAATCCATGAACATGGTAGATTTTTCCATCTGTTTAAATCATCTGCAATTTCTTTTTTAGTGCTTCATAGTTCTCCTTGTATAAATCTTTCGTATAATGTCTTTTCTTATTTCTAGCTAAAACTTGCCTTCCTAGAGCACTTGTTTTTAAATTTTAACCAATTATAAAGTACTTTTTAAAAAGTGTAAATTTTCTGCTCAGTTCCCACTTTTGCTCTGTTCTACATCTGAAGCAAAGTGACACAAAAGAAACATTAGCATTAAAAACTAGTGTGAGCATGTTGTCCTGGTTTTCTAGATATTGTCTCAATTTTGAAACTAGAAGTTCACATCCTCATCAACTTCCTCAGTCCTGGGAAAACTGGTGATGTTTTGTCATCCTATTATATATTTAACACTCCAGTGTTCCTGTGGTTTACAATAGCCATCCCAAACCACCATCTTATAAGCACAGTCCAGACTTCAAACACACACACACACACACACACACACACACACACACACACACACATGCGCACACTTACATACACACACAATTTCTCAGATGTAGAAGTGCAAAGGCCATGATTGTATTGTACTATGCTTAGAGCTGTAAATATTATAATCTAGGCCTTTCCCACCACCCAGATATGCAGAAGAGTTTGAAATATCAAGAGGAATTTATTGGAGATCTACTTAATTTATTATTAATAGCCAGGAGAGGACATTTTGTAGAAATTTGGTTTAGGAGTGATGGGCTTTAAATTTGTGACAAATTAAATTCACAATTATTCTTAGGTTCATCATTCCTAAAACTAATAGTATACTTAGGCTGAGGCTGTTATATCTAAATTACCTATTTCATTATTACAATTTTTTTTATATTTATGAAAATAGACATTTATTGGCCTGGAAATACATTAAAAAGATATTAATAGAAAACTACACTTGTATGGATAGTAATTATTCTATTTTATTAAATAACATGAATACATATTTGTGTATGATTTATGTATCTGTAGTTTTGTAGGAGCAAGTCTAAAATATATGCTTCCAATTTTTAACAGTATTCTTATCTGTAGGTATAATTTCGGTTAATTAATTATTTTAAAGATTTTATTATTGGTGTTCTTATTTTTCTATAGTGAATATATAGACCAATACTTGATATGCTAAAATAAAAATCAGTATTGGCACATTTTCTTTAATAGTTAAAACCATAAAAATCTGTTATTAATATACTGATTTGAAGCTTCTAGTTAAGTAAATGTTTATGAATACTCCCTATATCACTACAAACAAAGGACTTATCAACAATATAGAAATGAAGTGTATAACATGTTACTTCAAAAATCAATTAATTAAATATTCAAATCCATGTCCAAACTTCAAATATGATGATTAAAAGGAATCAATTTTTAAAACCTTTTTTAAATTTTTTTAAATTTCAGAATATTATAAGGGTACAACCATTTAGGTTATCTAAATTGCTTTTGTACCATTTGAGTCAAATTTATGCGTGCCCATTCTCTATATAGTGTGCATTATGCATATTAGGCATAAATTTAAACATCCTCTTCCCATGAGCTGCTTGATTTCTGAAGAATGTTATTTCCACATGTGCACATAAGTGTTGACTTATTAGTTTCAATTTAATGGTGAGTACATGTGGTGTTTGTTTATCTGTTTTTGTGATACTTTACTTAGAAGAATGGTCTCCAGCTCCCTCCAGGATAATACAAGAGGTATTAGTTCATGCAATGAAATAGGAGAAATCATAACTGATACCATGGAAACATAAAATACCATGTCTGAATACTATAAAAATCTCTATGCCCATAAACTTGAAAATGTGGAGAAGTAGACAAATTCTTAGAAATATACAGACTGCCTATGCTCAATACGGAAAAAATAGAATCCCTAAACAGACAAATATCAAGTAATGGAATTTAAACAACAATAAAAAACTTCCAACAAAAGAAAATCTTGGACCAGATGGTTTCACACTCAAATTTTACTATACCTACAAAGAAGCACTGATACCTATCCTGCAGAAATTACTCCATAACATCAAGAAAAAAGGAATCCTCATCAACACATTTCACAAAGACAACATCACCTTGATACTAAAGGCAGGAAAAGACTCAACAATAAAAGAAAACTATAGATAAGGGTCCTCAAATTTTTTAAACAGGGGGCCAGTTCACTGTCCCTCAGACCATTGAAGAGTATGCACTGTGGGGCTGGGACCAGGTGGCTGCTAAGCAGGACAGGCAGTGGCAGCAAAAACACCCAGAGGGCGGGATAAATGTGCTAGGTGGCCCACATGTGGCCCGCAGGCCATAGTTTGAGGCTGCCTGCTATAGACATTTATCCCTTATGAATATAGACATAAAAATTCTCAATAAAATGCAAACTGAATTCAGGTGCTCATGAAAAAAAATAATCCACTATGACCAAGTGGCCTTCATCAGAGAGATTCAGGGATGGTTCAACATATGCAAATTTTTATGTTTTAATTGGTTACTCACGATGTTGAGAGGTGGGGTGGAGAATGTGACTAAATTATGAAGGATGTTTCAAAACTATGTAACCCTTGTGGGATAGAGGCAATTGAGTGGTTAGCCCAGGCTTGTGTTTTCTTTGGAACATAGAGTATATATTTTAAAAAAAAAACTCAATTAGTTGCCAAGCTTTGAACCCCAAGAGATGTTCAGAATAATCTGAAAACAGGAGATGCTACATAAACATGCATAGCACAGAGTAAAAATATTCAATAAACGTTTCTTAAAATAATTGAATGCTACATAACAACCGTCAATGTCCTAAAGTATATAAT
The DNA here is from genome assembly GCA_008750895.1 of Mirza zaza. Classification (NCBI taxonomy): domain Eukaryota; kingdom Metazoa; phylum Chordata; class Mammalia; order Primates; family Cheirogaleidae; genus Mirza; species Mirza zaza. The sequence continues at coordinate 122,050 of VSMD01071174.1, forward strand.
TTCTCTGATATGTAGAACAGGTGCAGTTACTAAAAAGAGATGGGCATGCTGTTAGGAAGCTGCACTTATAAGCTTTGTCTATGGCTTTGGAAATAATGACATGTCACCAATTAGCTTACTTTACATTTAAGCTTTTGCCACTTGGAAAAGGTCCATTATACCCTTAGGCTTTGACTATGTATTGCCAAGCATCTGGATAAACAGTGTTAGGCTCAGTTAATCATTTGAGTAATAATAAGCCCATCCATTTTGATAGTGCTTCTAGGTTTTTAAAGTACTACCACCACATTTATGGTATCATTTGGGTAAAATAGCTTTTTGGTTGAAACTGAGGCTATAGAGTCAAATGGATCGGGGTTCAAATCCTCATTCCTACGTTTGGTAGTTACATGACATTTGACAAACAACTTCTCTCTCTCTGAGCCTTAATATATTTTATTTAACTTGAGAATAATAATACCTCTCATCAGACAATTGTGATGATTAAGTGATTATACAGATCAAGTACTAAGTATAAAATCTGGAACATAGTAAATGCTCAGGAACTGTTAGCTGCCATTAATATAAGTATTTTATTAATATTGATTTAGATATTAAACATACCATACTCTAATATTCATATACTTAACTCTGTCTTCCATTTTACTGTATAGGCAAGCCAAGGTAAGCTGAGGGAAAGGAAGAGAGGACTTATTACATCGCATGTCTAAACAACAGAGGGCTGTATTTCAGAAGGTTAAGAGCTACAAATACCTCATACTCCTTTAAAACTGACAGCTCTAGGCTAAGTGAAAAAGAGACTCACAGCAGCAATGGCATACAAGATGATTCTTGGTACCACAAAAGACAGAATTTATAATCCATGTTTGAAATTTTTCATCTGTCATTTCAGTGTTCCTATTTTGGTTGGTATCCATTGCTAGAAAGCTGGTGTTCCCTCTGCAAATGTCCTTTTGGTTTGATTCTTTATACTTCCAGAGTTCTTTCACTGACTCCTTCCCATCTGGAGCAGCTATTACTCCTTACTTTTGGATTTAAATAAAATGCAAGATAAAATGGATATCCAACATAAAGAAATAACAAAAAGAAAGCAGTAAATGAATGAGAAATTCACAAAAGAAATGGAAATATTAAAGAAAAGTCAAACAGAACTTCTGGAAATGAAAAATTTACTTAAGGAATTACAAAACACAGTGGAAAGCCTCAAGAATAGGTCAAATCAAACAGAAGAAAGAATCTTAGCAAGTAAAGACAACATCTTTCAAGTCAGTCCCATATATATAGCAGAAAAATAAGAGAAAAGAACAAAGCCTACAAAAAATTTGGGGTTATGTGTAGAGGCCTAACATAAGAATTGTAGGAATCCCTGAGGGTGAAGAAGAAAATACACATGGATTGGATAATCTATTTGAGAGAATAATGGAAGAAAATTTGCCTGGCCTTGATAGAAATCTGGGTATCCAGGTACAATAAGCTTAAAGCACTCCTGGAAGATTCATTGCAAACAGGAAGACACCATGACACATAGTCATCACACTGGCCAAAATAAACAAAAGAAGCCCTCCTATGAGCCAGCAAGCAAAAACACCAGGTAACCTTCAAAGGAAAACCCATCAGACTAACTGCAGACTTCTCAGCTGAGACCTTACAAGCCAGAAAGGACTGGGGCCCCATTCTAAGTATTCACAAACAGAATAATGTACAGCTAGAATTTTATGTCCTTAAAAACTAAATTTCTCATATGAAGGAAAAATAAAAACCTTCTCAAACAAGCAAATATTGAGGGAATTCATCAAGAAAACGCCTGCCCTCCAGGAAGCATTCAGAAAAGTTTTACACACAGATCAGCATAAGAAACACTCACCAGTGTAAAATCATCCAAAAGCTAAAGGTCAAAGGCCATATACCACAATGGCTCAAGAGAGAAAACAAAGTAACAAAGGTCAACTCAACAGGATGAACAGAAATCCACACAACTTACCAATTCTTTCAATAAATGTGAATAGCTTAAACTGCCCACTAAAGAGACATAGGCTGGCCAAATGGATAAATATACAGAAGCCAAGTATCTTCTGTCTTCAGGAAATACAACTAATCCACAAGGATTCATTCAGACTCAAGTTGAAGGGATGGAAAACAATATTCCTCACAAATGGAAGCCAAAAGAAAGCTGTTGTACCAGTTCTAATTTCAGATAACCTAGTCTTTAAATCAACAAAAGTAATAAAAGACAAAGGTGGTCATTATATAATCGTAAAAGGAAAATTCAACAAGAAGACAATAATTCTAAATATTTATGTACCTAACTCAGGTACACCCAGATACATAGAGGAAATCCCACTTGATATAATCAAAATGATAAACAGGAGCACAGTAATAGCCAGGGACTTTGATATCCATATGACAGAACAGAACAGATCCTCCAAACAGAAAATGAATAAAGAAATGATGGACTTAAAAAGAAATCTGGAATAAATGGCCCTAACATATATTTACTGAACATTCTACTCAAAAACCACTGAATATACATTTTTTTTCATCAGCTAATGGGACATTCTATAAGATTGACCATATCCTATGCCACAAAACATGTCTCAAAAATTCTAAAAAACAAATTGTGTCATGAATCTTCTCAAACCGCAGTGGAATAAAATTAGAAATCAACTCAAACAGAAACCCTCATCCCTACACAAAGGCAAGGAAACTAAACAACCTTCTGATGAACAATTATTGCATAAAGTAGGAAATTAAGATGGACATCAAAAGATTCCTTGAACTAAATGATAAAGGGGTACAAGTTACCAAAATCTGTGGGACAGAGCTAAAGCAGCCCTGAGAAGAAAACGTATAGCTATAAATGCCTATATCCAAAAGACAGAAAGATCACAAATCAACAATCTAAAAATCTTCTCAAAGAACTGGAAAAGACTGGGAAAACCAATCTGAAACCCAGCATAAGAAAAGAAAGAAACAAGATCAACCATAACTAAATGAAACTGACAACAATAAAAAAATAACTATGTGGAAGAATAATAAAACAATAAGTTGCTTCTTTGAGAAAATTAACAAAATTGACATATTTCTCACTAGATTAATGAGAAGCAAAAAAGACTATAATAAGCTCTAACAGGAATTAAAAGAAAAGGTGACATTACAACTGATATGATATAAATACAAGATATCATATATGAATACTATGAAAATATCTATGCACATAAACTTGAAAACATGGAAGAAATGGACAAATTCATAGAAATACACAGCCTCTCTTGGCTCAATCAAAAAGAAATAGAATTCCTGAACAGACCAACATCAAGGACTGAAATTAAAGCAGCAATAAAAATCTTTGTAAAAAAAAATGTTCCTGACCAGATGGTTTCACACCTGAATTTTACCAGACCTACAAAAAAGAACTGGTGCCTATCCTACAGAAATTAATCCACCACTTCGAGAATGAAGGAATCCTCTCCAACACACTTTATGAGGCCAACATCACACTGATACTAGAAAAGGATGCAACAACAAAAATAAACTACAGACCCATGTCTCTTATGAATATAGATGCAAAAATTCTCAATAAAATCCAACAATACAAATTCAGATTTTTTTTTTTTTTTAAAAAAATCCATCCTGACAAAGTGGGTTTCATCCGCCATATTCAGAGATGGTTCAACATATGCAAATCTATGAATGCAATTCGCCACATAAATAGAAGTTAAAAAAAGACATATGATCTTCTCAATAGATGTAGAAAAAGCATTTGGCAAAATTCAGCACCCTTTTATGATAAAAACACTTAAAATTTTACCTCAAAATGATAAAAGGCATATACAACAAACGCACAGCCAACATCATACTGAATTGTGAAAAACTGAAAGCATTCCTGCTTAGAATTGGAACCAGAAATGTGTGCCCTCTGTCACCACTTCTATTCAACATAGTGCTAGAAGTCCTAGCCAGAGCAATCAGACAAGAGAAGGAAACCAAGGGTATCCAAATGGAGACAGAAGAAGTCAAATTATTGCTCTTTGCTGATGATATGATCTTATATCTAGAAAATCCCAAAGATTCTGCCATAAGACTACAGGAATTGATAAACAAATTCAGCAAAGTTTCATGTTACAAAAGCAATGTACAGAAATCAGTAGCATTTCTATACAAAAATAATAGTCAAACTGAGAACCAAATCAAAACTCAATATTCTTCATAATAGCAACAAGAAAATAAAATACCTTGGAATATATTTACCAAGGAGGTGAAAAAACCCCACAGGGAGAATTTCAAAACACTGAGAAATGCAATAGCAGAGGATGTAAACAGGTGGAAAAACCATACCATGCTCATGGGTTGGCCAAATCAACATTGTTAAAATGTCTACACTACCCAAAGTTATCTACATAGTCAATGCAATCCCTATTAAAATACCAACATTATTTATTGCAGATGTACAAAAAATAATCCTACATTTCATGTGGAACCAGAGCAAAAACAACCTTAAACAAAAAGAACAAATTAGGAGGCATTAATTTACCAGACTTTAAGCTATACTACAAGGTTATAGTAAACAAAACAACATGGTACTGGCACAAGAACTGAGACATAGATTAATGGATCAAAACAGAGAACCCAGATATAAAACCATCCTCATATTTCCATCCAATCTTTGACAAAGCAGACAAAAAATACACCGTGGAAAAGAATCCTCATTCAATAAATTGTTTGGGGAAACTTGGATAGCCACATTTAGAAAACTGAAACAGCATCAATGACTCTGACCTCTCACAAAAATCAACTCACAATGGATAACAGACTTAAACCTAAGGCAAGAAACTATAATAATTCTATTAAAAAATATTAGAAAAACTCTTATGCACATATGCCTAGGCAAAAAATTAATGAAGAAGACTCCAAAGGTAATCATAGCAACAACAAAAATAAATAAATGGGACCTGATCAAATTAAAAAGCTTCTGCACAGCCAAGGAAACTATCATCAGACTGAATAGACAACCTACAGAATGGGAAAATATATTCTCATGCTACACCTTTGATAAAGGCCTATTAACTAGAATCTATATAGAACACAGGAAAATCAAGAAGAAAAAATCAAGCAACCCCATTAAAAAGTGGGCAAAAGACATGAACAGAGACTTTTCAAAAGACTAATGGCCAAGAAGCATATGAAAAAATGCTCAACATTTCTAATCATCAGGCAAATGCAAGTCAAAACCACAGTGAGATATCATGTATCTCCAGTGAGAATGGCTTTTATCAAAAAGTCCCAAACAACAAATCTTGGTGTGGATGTGCAAAGATAGGAACACTCATACACTGCTGGTAAGACTGCGAACTAGTACAACCTCTATGGAAAGTAATATGGAGATACTTCTAAGGGCTAAAAGTAGAACTACCATTTAATCCAGCAATCCCATTACTAGGCATGCACCCAAAGAAAATAAAAGACATTCTATAAAAAAGACATCTGCATTAGAATGTTTATAGCAGCACAATTCACAATTGCAAAGATGTGGAAACAACCTAATTGCCCATCAATATATGAGTAGATTGATAAAATGTAGTATATGTAATGACATGGAGTACTACTTAGTCATAAAAAATGATGAACTACCTCTTGTATTATCCTAGATGGAGCTGGAACCCATTCTACTAAGTGAAGTATCACAAGAATGGAAAAACAGGCACCATATGAACTCACCATGAAATTGGTACTATTTGATCAACACTTAGGTGCACATATGGAAGTAACATTTATCAGATGTCTGGCAGATGGGAGGGGGGAGATGTGGATGGGTATATTCATACCTAATTCATGTGATGCACATTCTGTGGGTGTGGGGACATGTGTAGCTCTGACTCAGGCAGGGCAAAGGCAATATATGTAACCTAAACATTTGTATCCCTGTAATATGCTGAAATAAATAAGCAAATAAAAGAATAAGAAAGTTAACATTACAAATGGCTGATCTTAAAGTTTGATTGAGCACAGATTTCTTTTTATTGTCACATACATGATTGAAAAACTAAATGCAAATATTTTTTCAATTAAAATGTATGTGATAAAATAGCATAATAAAATATTATGAGCTAAAGTGGAAAAAAAAGACAGAACTTAGGAAGACATGTAGGAAGCCTTCTCCCTCTTTTTGACCTTTAGCTATCTTTTAGAAACTAATGGCTTTAGAATAATAAAAGATCATTTCTGAATATCTACTCTGATAGACAATATAATTACTATTTTTATTTAACATATGAGGATACTGATGCTAATAAAAATCAAGTAACTTACATGGATCACTCTGATATGAATAGGTAGAGGTAAGACTCAAACCCTTAACTTAGGTCTCCATAACCCATGTTTTTTCTATCATATAATGTGGTCTTTCCTTGTTCCTCAGGATATCATCCACCACACTTGAAATGGAGTAAACCAGCCTGGCTCCCAGTGGGCATGTACTTACTACTTGTTCTCTCCCTTGTGAAGGAAAATCACCATGGCTACTCACTTATAAACTCATGAGAAAATAAGAAACCAGGGAATTAACATGCTGGTCCAGAAATATTGTGGCACTTGCATTAGCCCACAGTTGGCATGATTTTATGGCCAGCCATAAAATGTCCCCAACCTTTTGGTAAAAAAGCCAGGAAACAGTATCAGAGTGGGAGATCCCAGGAATAAGAGAGTAAGATATTTTTTCTTCAGATATTTTCCACAGAAGCTGGAAGGAATCTTAGGAATATAATAGAGCCCCTATTTTTTATAGCTGGAAACAATTGTCATAGTAATAACAGATGAGATCTCATCTACTCATTTATTCATTCTTCCTGCTTCCCTTCCAAGTTCCTACCAAAACCAGAAATAACATCTATAGATCAACTTCCTCCCTTAGGTGTCCTAATTTACCACACTGAGTAGGCTTAGTGGCCAGGACTAACTAGTTGGTGTATGAGGCAGCCTCCATTAAGTGTACATATGAGGGAGCTGTAAAAATGCTTTTGAACCAGTAAATTAATAATAGTAAGTCTGCCAATACAAAGAAAAAGGTCCTAAATGAGGACATAAAAGACTAAATACTATATGATTTATTTATGTTAATATATTAGAAAATGAGTCCAGACATAGATTTCAAATGGTGAATTGAGCAGGCCCATCTCTGGGGGAGCTGAGGCAGGCAGAGGCAGAACAAATGAGGTAAAGTGCTAACTCTCCTTTATAGCCTAGGTAAGTCTCAGTCTATTCAGATGATGCTTGGCCCAGAGATTATAAAGATCCCTATAGTTTGCTTGATTAGAATAAGTAAACTTATATATAGACTTGTATAATACTTTAGTTCTCTTTAATCAAACAAAAAACAAAACAAACATACATAGCACTAATATACCTTTTACGTTTGGGACAAACTAGAGTTAATGAGAAAAGACTTCTAGTGACAGTTCAGAACAATTACATTCTGCCATAAAAGACCATATTAAATTATAGATTGCACTAGAAATAGTTCAAAACTGAAAGTACCTGATTTAATGGATGTATTTAATTCCAAATTCATGTGATAATTTGCAAAAACAAAATAAATCGACAATTTATAAACTTCTGACACCGCTTTTCTTCAGATAGTGCTGCTGGGCAAACAGTCATCACTTAAGCTGATCATTTTTTTCCAAACAGAATTTTTTCTTCTTTTGTCCCCTACTTTACCAAGATATAATAGACAGAAATTGTATATATTTAAGAAGTACGATGTGATATTTTGACTTGTGCATACATTGTGATGACTAATATAATCAAGCTAATTAATATGTCTACCACCTCACAAGTTACTTTTTATGCTAAAAATATTTAAAATCTACTCTCTTGTCAAATTTCAAGTATACAATATTACTGACTATAGTCACGATACTGTACATTGGATCTTCAGAACTTGTTCATACTGCATAACTAAAATTTTGTACACTTTGGCAGATGTCTATTTCTCCAACTCCCCAGCCCCTGAAAAACCTCCACCATTCTATTTTTCTGCTTCTATGAGTTCTACTCTTTTTCAATTCCACATATAAGTTAAATGATGCAGTATTTTACATCTTGGGCCTGGCTTATTTCACTTACCATAAAGTCCTCCAGATTCATCCATGTTGTTGAAAAGGACAGAATTTCTTTCTTTTTTATGGAGGAATAAATTCCATTGTGTGTGTGTGTGTGTGTGTGTGTGTGTGTGTGTGTGTGTTTTCTTTAACCAGTCTTCCATCAACAGACATTTAGGTTGTTTCCAATTTTGGGTACTGTGAACAATGTTGCAATGATCATGGAGTAAAGATATCTCTTTAAAATACTGATTTCATTTCATTTAGATATATACCCAGAAGTAGGATTGCTGGAATATATGGTAGTTCAATTTTGTATTTTTTGAGTAACTTCCATACTATTTTCCATAATAGCTATATGAATTAATATTCCCTTTAATACTGCACAAAAGTTCCCTGCTCTGTACATGCTTGTTAACACTTTTTCTTTTTTTCTTTTTGATAATGGCCATTGTAACAAGTATGAGGTGTTATCTCATTGTAGTTTTGATTTGTATTTATCTGATGATTAGAAATGTTGAGCATTTTTTCATATACCTGTTGGCAATTTATATGTTTTATTTGAAAAATATCTATTAATATTTAGGTAATTTATTCATTTCTTTAATGGGTTATTTGTTTTATTGCTATTGAGTTCCATATACATTTTAGATAATAACTCCTTATCACATGTATGATTTGTAAATATGTTCTCCCATTCCATTGATTGTCTCTTCACTATGTTGACTGTTTACTTGGCTAAGCAGAAGCTTTTTAATCTGATGCAATGTCATTTGTCTATTTTTGCTTTTGTTGCCACTGTTTTGGGCATCATAGCCAAAGAATGAATCATTGCTCAAATCAAAGTCAAGGAGCTTTTCCCCTATGTATTCTTCTTTTAGTTTACAATTTTAGGTCTTACGTTTATATCTTTAATCCACTTGAAATTATATTTGTATACAGTATGAGACAAGGGTCTAATTTAATTCTTTTGCATGTAGATATCCAGTTTTGTCAGGACCATCATTGAAGACACCATCCTTTCCCCACTGTATGTTCTTGGAACTTACTCAAAGATCACTTCATGTTAAAAGTGTGGATTTATTTCTGGGCTTTCTATTCAGTTTCATTGTTCTATGTGCCTATTTTTAAGCCAATGTCATGGTGTTTTGATTACTATAGCTTTATAGTATATTTTTAAATCAGGTAGCATGATGCCTCCAGTTTTGTTCTTATTGTTCAAGATCACTTTGGCTATTCAGAGTCTTTTGTGATTCCATATGAATTTTAGGATTGCTTTTGTCTATTTCTGTGAAAAAATATCCTTGGAATTTTTATAGGGATTGCTTTGAATCTGTAGATCTCTTTGAGTAGTATGAACATTTTAACAATATTAATTCTTCCAATTTATGAACATGGAAGAGGTTTCCAATTATTTGTATTTTCTGTGATTTATTTCATCCATAATTTTAGTGAACAGATCTTTCTTGTTCTCTGGTTTAATTATTCCTAATTATTTTATGCCACTGTAAAAGGGATTTTTATTTATTTTTCAGATTTTTTGTTGTTAGTATGTAGGAAAACAACTGATTTTTGTATGATTTTGTATCCTGCAAATTTGCTGAATTTAGTTATTAGTTCTAATAGTGTTTTGGTGGAATCTTTAGTGTTTTATATTTATATGATTTTGTCCTCTATAAACAGAAACAAGTTTACACTTCCCTTTCCAATTTGTATACCTTTCATTTCTTTCTGTTGCTTAATTGTTCTGGTAGGACTTCCAGTAGTATGTTAAATATAAATGACAAGAGTGAATATTTTTATCTTGTACCTAGTCTTAGAGGATGAGCATTTAGCTTTTCATCATGGATTATAAGGTTAGTTGTGCATTTGTCATATATGGCATTTATTATGTTCAGCTACATTAATTCTATACCTAACTTCTTGAGCTTTTATCTTGAAACAATGTTGAATTTTGGCAAATTATTTTTCTGTATCTATTGAGATAGTTATATGGTTTTTGTACTTCATTCTGTTATATTGTTTATGATACCACATAACGTAAAGATATTGCACATTTTGTTTTAGACCACTATAGTAAAATAAATACTGTAATAAAGGAGGTTACATAAATTTTGGTGTTTTCAAGTACATATCAAAGTTATATTTACACTATGCTGTAGTCTGTTAAGTGTGCAATAGTATTATGTCTAAAAAATAAATATACCTCAATTTAAAAATACTTTAATGCTAACAAGTATATGACCCTTCAGCAAGTCATAATATTTTTACTTGTGAAGGATTTCTTTTTAATATTTAGGCATATTATGGGGGTACAAATTTTAAGGTTTCAAATAATGCCCTTTCCCCCATTCCCCCCACAAGTCTGAGTTTCCAGCGTGACCATCTCCCAGATGGTGCATAGCTCACTAATTATGTATGTATATACCCGCCCCCTCCCCCCTCCCGCCTGCTCAATACACTATTAATGTAATACCTATGTGTCCACTTAGGTGCTGCTCAGTTAATACCAGCTTGCTTGTGAGTATATGTGGTACTTGTTTTTCCATTCTTGGGATACTTCATTTAGTAGTATGGGTTCCAGCTCTAACCAGGAAAATATAAGATGTACTATATCACCGTTGTTTCTTAGAGCTGAATAGTACTCCATGGTATACATATACCACATTTTATTAATCCATTATTGGATTGATGGGAACTTGGGCTGTTTCCACAGCCTTTCAATTATGAATTGTGCTGCTATAAACATTCGAGTGCAGGTGTCTTTTTTGTAGAGTGTCATTGGATCTTTTGGGTAGATGCCCAGTAATGGGATTGCTGAATCAAATGGTAGATCCACTTGTATCGCTTTAAGGTATCTCCAAATTGCTTTCCACAGAGGTTGAACTAGTTTGCAGTCCTACCAGCAGTGTAGGAGTGTTCCACTCTCTCAGCATCCACGCCAGCATTTATTGTTTAGAAACTTTTTGATAAAGGCCATTCTCACTAGAGTTAAGTGATATCTCATTGTGGTTTTGATTTTCATTTCCCTGATGATTAGAGATGTTGAGCATTTTTTCATATGTTTGTTAGCCATTATTCTGTCTTCTTTAGAAAAGTTTCTGTTCAAGTCCTTTGCCCACATTTTAATAGGGTTATTTGATTTTTTCTTGCTGATTTTCATGAGTTCTAAGTATATTCTAATTATCAGCCCCTTATTAGATGCGTAGGATGCAAAAATTTTCTCCCATTCTGTAGGCTGTCTGTTTACTTTCATGACTATTTCTTTGGCTGTGCAGAACCTTTTTAGTTTATTCATGTCCCATTTATTTATTTTTGTTGCTGCTGTGATTGCCTTTGGGGACTTCTTCATGAACTCTTTGCCTAGGCTGATGTCTAGGAGAGTGTTTCCAAAACTTTCCTCTAGAATTCTAATAGTTTCATACCTTAGGTTTAAGTCTGTTATCCAGCGTGAGTTGATTTTTGTGAGAGGTGAAAGGTGTGGGTCCTGCTTTAGCCTTCTACAAGTGGCTATCCAGTTTTCCCAGCACCATTTATCGAAAAGGGATTCTTTTCTCCAGCGTATGTTTTTGTCTGCTTTGTCAAGGATTAGATGGCTATATGAGGATGGTTTTATATCAGGATTCTCAGATATGTTCCAATGGTGAATATTCCTATTTTTGTGCCAATACCAGATTGTTTTAATTACTACAGCTTTGTAGGATAGTTTGATATCTGGCATATTAATACCTCCCATTTTGTTTTTGTTGCCTAGAATTGCTCTTGATATTTGGGGTCTTCTTTGGTTCCATACGAAGCGTAAAATTATTTTTTCTATATCTGTGAAGAATGCTGATGGGATTTTAATAGGTATTGCATTGTATCTGTAGATGAGTTTGGGTAGTATAGACATTTTAATGATGTTGAGTCTGCCAATCCATGAGCATGGTATGGATTTCCATCTGTTTACATCCTCTACTATTTCCTTCCTCAGTGTTTCATAGTTCTCCCTGTAGAGGTCTTTTACTTCCTTGGTTAAGTATATTCCTAGGTACTTTAATTTCTTTGTTGCTGTTGTGAAGGGAATTGAGTCTTTCATTTGGTTCTCAATTTGATTGTTGTTGGTGTGTATGAATGCCTCTGATTTCTGTGTATTGATTTTGTATCCTGAAACTTTACTAAATTTATTTATCAGTTCCAGGATTTTCTTAGTTGAATCTTTGGGGTTTTCTAAATATAATGTCATATCATCAGCAAACAGTGAAAGTTTGATCTCTGCTTCCCCTATTTGGATACCTTTAATTCCACTTTCCTGTCTGATTGCTGTAGCCAGGATTTCCAGCACTATGTTGAATAGAAGTGGAGATAGTGGGCAGCAAGGCTGGTTCCAGTTCTAAGTGGGAATGCTTGCAATTTTTCCCCATTCAGTATGATGTTGGCTATGCGTATGCCATATATGGCTGGTATCATTTTTAGGTATGTTCCTTCTATGCCTATTTTATTACGTGTTCATATCATGAAAGGGTGTTGAATTTTGTCAAAAGCTTTTTCTGCATCTAATGAAAGAATCATGTGGTCTTTGTTTTTGCTTCTGTTTACGTGGTGAATTGCGTTTATAGATTTACGTATATTGAACCATCCCTGAATCCCTGGGATGAAGCCCATTTGGTTGTGATAGATTATTTTTTTTGATAAGCATCTGGATTCGGTTAGCTAGGATTTTGTTGAAAATTTTTGCATCTATATTCATTAAGCATATTGGTCTGTAGTTTCCTTTTCTTGTTGCATCCTTTCCTGGTTTTTGTATCAGAGTAATATTCGCTTCATAAAAGGTGTCGGGGAGGTTTCTCTTCTTCTCGATGTTGCAGAATAGTTTCTGCAAGATAGGTACTAGTTCTTCTTTGTAAGTGTGGTAAAATTCGGGTGTGAAACTATCTGGACTAGGACTTTTCTTTTAAGGGAGATTTTTAATTGCTATTTCTATTTTAGCTCGGGAGATTGGTCTGTTCAGAAAGTCTATTTCTTCCTGGTTGAGCCTAGGGAGGCTGTGTGTTTCTAGAAATATGTCCATTTTCTCCACATTTTCCAGTTTGTGTGCATAAAGATTTTTGTAGTATTCATAAATTATATCTTGTATATCCTTGGGATCAGTTGTGATATCTCCTTTTTTGTTCCTGATGGAGCTTATTAGAGATTTCTCTTTTCTGCTTTTCATTAGCCTAGCCAATGGCATGTCAATTTTTTTATTTTTTAAAAGAACCAACTTTTTGCTTTATTAATCTCCTGAATATCTTCCCTGTTTTCAATTTTGTTTAGTTCTGATTTGATCTTGTTGATTTCACTTCTTCTGCTGGGTTTGGGGCTGGTCTGTTCTTCTTTTTTCAGCTCTTTGAGTCGTTTCATCAGATTGTCTATTTGTGGTCTTTTTGACTTTTGGTTATAAGCATTTATGGAAATAAACTTTCCTCTCAGAACTGCTTTAGGTGCTTCCCCGAGGATTTGATAACTTGTCTCTCCATTGTCATTTTGTTCATAGAATTTTTTTATTTTATCTTGATTTCTTCATTTATGAAGTAATCATTTAGTAGGAGGTTGTTTAATTTCCACTTTTTTTGTAGAAATGTGACTTTCTGTTAGGGTTGATTTCTACTTTTATTCCACTGTGATCTGAGAAGATACATGGTATGATTTCTATTTTTTTTTAATTTCTTGAGGCTTACTTTGTGTCCTAGGATATGGTCAATCTTAGAGAATGTCCCGTGAGCTGATGAGAAAAACGTATATTCAGTGGATTTGGGGTAGAATGTCCTGGACATGTCATTCAGACCCAATTGTTCTAGAGTTTTGTTTAAATCCATTATTTCTTTATTAATTTTCTGTTTGGACAATCTGTCTTGTGCCATCAGTGGGGTGTTGAAATCTCTGGTGATTATGGACTTTCTATTAATCAATTTGCTTAGATCAATTAAGGTTTTCTTTATGAATCTGGGCGCACCTAAGTTGGGTGCATATATATTGAAAATTGTTATCTCTTCCTGTTGAACTTCTGAATGCCCTTCACCATTATATAATGACCCTCTTTGTCTTTCACTACTTTTGTTTGTTTAGAAACTAAATAGTCTGAAATTAGAACTGCCATGCCAGCCTTCTTTTGGCTTTTACTTGCTTGGAATACTGATCTACACTCTTTTACTTTTAGTCTATATGCTTCCTTGCAGGTTAGATGTGTTTCTTGAAGACAGCATATACTTGGCCTGTATTTTTTTATCCATTCAGCCAGCCTATGTCTCTTGAGGTGGAGAGTTTAAGCCATTCACATTTATTGAGAGAACTGATAGTTAAGGTAGATTACTGTTCATTCTGTTTGGTTGGATGTTGTTGCTTTGATTTCTCTCTTGAGTCTTTGTAATATCTGGCCTTTAATCTTTGGGTTTTGGTTGTTTTTATATTCGTGAGTTTTTATTATGGTGTTCCATGCATAACAGTGTTTTGAGTACTTCTTGTAGGGATGGTCTTGTCTTGGTGAATTCTCTGAGACTTTGCTTATCTGAGAATGTCTTAATTTCTCCTTCATATATAAAGCTTAGTTTTGCAGGGTACAAGATTCTAGGCTGGGCATCATTTTTTTTTTTTTCAAAAGAGTGAGAGTGGGTCCCCATTCCCTCCTTTCTTGTATTGTTTTAGATGAGAAATCTGGTGTTATTCGGATCAGTTTTCCTTTGTATGTAACTTGCTTCTTTCACCTTACAGCTTGTAGGAGGGTCTCTTTTGTTGATATTTTGGTCAGTCTGATGACTACATGGCGTGGTGTTTTTCTGTTTACATTGTATCTCCTAGGAGTCCTTTTGGCCTCTTGTATTTCTAATTCTCGGTTACTGGTTAGACCTGGGAAGTTTTCTTCAATTATTTCTTCAAAAAGCTTATCCAACCCTTGGGTTTTTTCTTCCTCTTTCTCCAGAATCCAGTGGACCTGCAGGTTATTTTTCTTCATATAATCCCACAATTCTTGTATGTTTTGCTCATGTCTCTTATTTTTCTGCTTTAACTTTGTGATTAATTTATTTGATTTGAATGAGTTGTGTTCAACCTCTGAGATTCTTTCTTCTGTTTGGTCGACCTATTTTTGAGGCTATCCACTGTGTTTTGAATTTTCCTGAATAAATTCTTCATATTGAGGATGTCTGATTGATTCTTCTTCAAGATGTCAATCTCCTTAGTGAATCTTTGTTCCAATTCTTGTATCTTCTTTGTAGTTTCTTTGTGTTGGTTATCCATTTTTTCTTGCATATCATTGAGCTTTCTTACAATCCAATTTTGGAATTCTTCTTCTGTCATTTTAGTGTTTTGGGTTTGTTCAGACTCCGTTTCTTGAGAGCTGGTGTATCTCCTAGGGGGAATATTTTCGGTTTGATTTTTTGAATTGCGTTGGGCTCTCCCCATATGGGTCAATTGCTAGAGTTCAGTTGTCCACTTTTTGTAGTTTCTTTATCAACCACTGGGGGGTGCTCTTCCACCACACTTGGAAGGTTCCCCTGACAGAGGTAGTTTCAGAGGTATTTTCCTAGATTTTAGGGAGAGTGGGTTTTCTTGTCTCGCCCCGCCTCCAGGGGTGGAGCCTACCACTTTCGGCAAGAGAGATGCGGGCTGAAGGGAGGAGGTATCTCCCCAGTCTGCCCTGCACCCCGGTGTCCCAGGGGCTGTAACTCCCCTCGGCTGTTAGAATTCTCAGTTGTTCATTGATGGAGCCAGGCCTGGAGAGCTGATCATAGATTGTGTAGGGGCGGGATTTTCCAGGAGAGACTCTAGGGTGGGCGAGTTGGGGGACTTGCCCACTGACGGCTGGGCTGTGGACCCCCTCAATGGTGACCTCTAGCCCACTCACAGGGCACTAGTACTGGGGGCAACTGATTAGGGTGCCACGGGTGCCAGGTTGGGAGCCTGAATCAATAGGACACCCCGTAGCTTCCTCCACACTGCCTGCCCGGCCGCCTGTTCAGCCAGTGCCCTTGCTTTTACTGACCTGCCCTGTGCGGTTGTATTCACCCAGGGAAGTTCCAGCTTACAGCCCCTGCTTAGTCTCACTGGTGACCAGAGGCAAGACCTCTAACCACCTCCCCAGTCTGCACAGTTCACTTTCCTCCCATCTTGGAGCTGTCCTAGCACGCGGTTCAGGGGATATCATGCCACCTTTCACCATCAACTGCACCTTCCAGCACCCTCTTCTTCTGCCATGATTTCACACCAGTTTCAGACAGGTCTCTGGCTGGGTGGGTGTGGAGCTCAATGGGGAAGCAAGGAGTTCTCCTGTGAATCTGATCCCACTTCACCCCCTGGCCTGGCAGGCCGGTGCCTTCCCATGCGCCCTATTGTTTGCTTTGCACTCTCCAGAGAATGCAATCATATGTCCTGATCACCTTATTTTTCCCTTTTTGAGAGAGTCCCACGCTGCACCTCTGTGGATTCTCAATGTTGTCCTTGTAGTGAGGAGATCCACTCGTGTGTAGGAGGCCAAGATCTGTATCTCCTTCTCTGGGAGCAGGAGTCCGGGGGGTTACCTCTACTCCGCCATTTTTTCCCGATCCGCTTGTGAAGGATCTTGCCTCAGTGCTGATGGTTGCTGGCTGATCAGAGTGGTGGTTGCTGAAAGTTGCAAAGGCAATGATGATTTCTTAAAATAATACTGAAGTTTGCCACATCAATTGACCCTTCCTTTCATGAAGACTTGTCAGTAGCATGCAATGTTGTTTAATAGTATTTTACCCACAGGAGAACTTCTTTCAATATTAGAGTCAATCCTCTCAAACACCTGTCATTGCTTTATCAACTAAAGTTATGGAATAGTTTAAATCCTTTGCTGTCATTTCAGCAATGTTCATAACATTGTTCACAACATGTTCACCAGGAGTATATTTCATCTCAAGAAATTACTTTCTTTGCTCATCCATAAGAAGCAGCTCCTCATGTGTTCAGGTTTTATCATGAGATTGCAGCAATTTAGTCACATCTTCAGGCTTCACTTACAATTCTAGTTCTGTTGCTATTTCCACCACATCTTCAGTTACTTTCTCTACTGAGGTCTTGAATCATCCAAAGTAATCTATAAGGTTTGAAATCAATTTCTTCCAACCTTGTGTGAATGTTGATATTTTGACATCCTTTTTATGAATCACAAATGTTCTTAATGGAAGCTAGAATGGTGAATTCTTCCCAGAAAGTTTTCAATTTATGTTACCCAGATTCATCAGAGGAATGGCTCTATGGTAGTGATAGCCTGGCAAAATGTATTTCTTGCATAATGAGACTTGAATGTCAAAAATACTCCTTGATATGACTGCAGAATGGATGTTTGTGTTAGCAGGCATGGAAACAACATTAATATCTTTGTACATCTCCATCAGAGCTCTTGGGTGACTAGGTGCATTGTCAATAAGCAGTAATATTTTGAAAGAAATCTTTTTTTCTGAGCAGTAAGTCTCAACAGTGGGATTCAAATATTCAGTAAGTCATGCTGTAAACAGATGTGCTGTCATCCAGGCTTTATTAATTTATTTATGGAGCACAGGCAGAGTAGATTAAGCATAATTGTTAAGGACCCTAAGATTTTCCAAATGGTAAATGAGCATTGGCATCAACTTAAAGTCACCAGCTGCATTAGCCCCCAACAAGCCTGATCTTTGAAGATTTGAAGCCAGGCATTGATTTCTCCTCTGGCTATGAAAGTCCTATCTAGCATCTTTTTTCTAATATAAGGTTTTTTGTTTAAATTCAAAAACTGCTGTTTAGTGTAGCTACTTTCATTAATAATCTTAGCTAGATCTTCCGGATAACTTGCTGTAGCTTCCACATGAGACTTTGTTGCTTCACCTTGTGGTTTTATGTTACACAGATGCTTTCTTTCCTTAAATATTATGTACCAGCCTCTGCTGGCCTCAAACTTTTCTTCTGTAGATTCTTCTTTCAGCCTTCATAGATTGAAGAGACTTAGGGCCTTGCTCTGGATTAGGCTTTGGTTTAAGGCAGGGGTCCTCAAACTCTTTAAACAGGGGGCCAGTTCACTGTCCCTCATGCCGTTGGAGAGTGTGCACTGTGGGCCCCGGGCAAGTCAGCTTCTAAGCAGGACAGGCAGCAGCGGCAAAAACACCCGGAGATCTGGATAAATGTTCTAGGTGGCCCGCATATGGCCAGCGGGCCATAGTTTGAGGACGCCTGGTTTAAGGGGATGGTGTGGCTGGTTTGATCGTCTATCCATACCACTCAAACTTTCGTCATGGCAGCAATAAGAGTGTTTCACATTCTTATCATTTTTGTGTTCACTGAAGTAGCACTTTTAATTTCAAGAGATTTCACTGCTTTGAACTTCTTTGAGAATATTTTTTCTTATATTCACAACTGGGCTATTTGGCACAAGAGGCTTAGTCTTTGGCCTACCTCAGCTTTTGACATCCCTTCCTTGATAAGCTGTAACATTTCTAGCTTTTGATTTAAAGTGAGAAGACATATGACTCTTCCTTCACTTGAATACATAGAGGCCATTGTATGGTTATTAATTGGCCTAAATTCAATATTGCTGAGTCTCAGGAAATAGAGAGGCTTGAGGAGACAGAGACAGATGTGGTAGCAGCTGATGGGTAAAGTAATCCAAACACATACATCATTAAGTTTGTCATCTTACATGGGCACGGTTCTTTCTGCCCCCCAACAACTACAATAGGAACATTCAAAAATCACTGATCACAGATCATCACAGCAGATATATTAATAATAATAGAAATGTATGAAATGTTTTGAGATTTACCAAAATGTGACACAGAGGGACAGAGTAAGCACCTGCTTTTGAAAAAATGATGCTGATAAACTTGAGGCAGGGTTGCTATTATCCTCCATTCGTAAAAAATGCAGTATCTTCAAAGTGCAATAAAGAGAAACACAATAAAATGAGGTATGCCTGTATTGATTTGCATATGTCAAAATATTCTTGCATCTTAGGAATAAATGCCATTTAATCACATCATATGATCTTTTTAATGTGCTATTGAATTTGTTTTCCTAGTATTTTATTGAGGATTTTTATATCTGTGTTCATCCAGGATATTGGCCTATAATTTTCTTTTGTTGTAGTGTCTTTATCTGGCTTTGGTATGAGAGTAATGCTGGTCTTGTAAACTGAGTTTGGAAGTGTTTTCTAGTCTTCAGCCTTTTTTGGAGTTTGAGAAGGATTGGCTTCAATTATTAAAATATTTGGTAGAATTCACCAGCAAAGCCATCAGGTTCTGGGATATTTTGGGGGACGGATGGTTTTGATTCATGATTCAATCTTCTCATTCATTATTGATCTGTTCAGATTTTCTGTTTCTCATGGTTCAGTCTTACTAGGTTGTATTTTCATAGGAATTTATCTATATATTTTATATTCATTTATTGTAGGTATACAGTTTGTTGGCATGTAATTGTTCATAGTAGTTTCTTATGATCCTTTGTATTTTTATGGTATCAATTATAATGTCTCTTCTTTCATTTATAATTTGTCTTCTCTTTTTTGGTCTAGCTGAATATTTGTCAATTTTGTTTATTGTTTAAAAGTCTCACTTTTGTTATCTTTTTCATTGTGTTTCTATTCCCTATTTCGTTTATTTCTTTTCTGATCCTTATTATTCCTGTCCTTCTGTTAACTTTGGGCTTAATTTGTTTTTCTTTTTTTAGTTCCTTGAGGTATAACATTGGGTTGTTTATTTGACAACTGTCTTTTTTCTTCATTTAAACATTTATCACTATAAACTTCCCTCTTAGAACTGCTTTTGCTGGGTCCCATAAGTTTTGTACTTTGTGTTTCCATTTTCTTTTGTTATAATTTTTTTACTTCCCTTTTTATTTCTTCTTTGATTTGAGAAAGAAGGTTCAGGAGGTTGTGGCTTAATTCATATATGTTTGTGAATTTTCTAATTTTCCTCCTGTCATTAATTTTCATTTCATACCACTGTAGGTAAAAAAAAAAAAGATACATGATATTATTTCAATCATTTTAAATTTGTTAAGGTTTTTTGTGTCCCAATATATGATCTATCATGGAGAATATTCCACATGTGGTTAAAAAGAATGTTATTTTGTTGCTGTGGGATAGAATGTTCTGGATATATCTGTTAAGTCATTTATTCTATAATGTTTTTTTAAGTTGACTGCTTATTGACTTTCTGTCTGAATGACCTATCCATTATCAAAAGTCATTTATTGAATTCCCCCAGTATTACTCTATTGCTGTTTAGTTCTCCCTTCAATTCTGTTAACATTTGTTATATGTATTTAGGTGCTCCCATGTTTGGTGTATACATATTAACAATTGTTATATATTCTTGATGAATTGACCACTTTATCATTATATAATGACCTTTTTAGTCTCTTGTGAAAGTTTTTGACAAAAGGCATATTTTGTTTGATGTAAGTGTAGCCACCCCTTCTTTATTTTGGTTTCTATTTGCATGGGATATCCTTTTCTATCCCTTTACTATCAGTCTATGTGTTTTCGTAAAGCAAAAGTGAGTTTCTTATAGGCAATATGCTATTGGATCTTGAGTTTTTTAATCCATTCAGCCACTCTATGTTTTGTGATTGGAGAATTTAACCCATTAACACTTAAAGTGTTTACTGATGGGCAAGGACCAAGGACAAACTTTTACCATTTTGTTCATTATTTTCTTACTCTTTTGTAGTTCCTTTGATCATTTCTTTCTCTCTTTCTGTCTTCCTTTGTGATTCAATGACTTTTATGTAGTGGCATTGTGATATTGTTATTTATAATATAAGCATATATTTGATCTTTGTCCCCATTTGCTGGCACACAGCTTATAAAATCCTTGGAATCTCCAACATGACAAGTATCTTCTTGTATGCTAAAGAGATGACTGCTGAATTAGGGCTCCTGGCTAGCATCATGGGGGTCCTGGTTGCCAGGGGAACAAACCATGGTATTATAGTGTAGTGTTGGAAATTTTGACCCTATCTATGACCTCCATGGAGTGGACAAGAGCTGAAGATTTAATCAATAATGCCTACATAATGAAACCTCCATAAAACCTCAAAAGAACATGGTTC
Source organism: Mirza zaza (assembly GCA_008750895.1). Lineage (NCBI taxonomy): Eukaryota > Metazoa > Chordata > Mammalia > Primates > Cheirogaleidae > Mirza > Mirza zaza. The sequence continues at coordinate 143,211 of VSMD01071174.1, forward strand.
AGAGAATTTCCAGACTGCTGAACAAATGGAGGTGCCTAGAGGGTAATGTGCCTGGAGAGAGCATGATAGTCTCAAACCCCTTCTCATATGCCTTGCTCTATGTGTCTCTTCCATCTGGCTATTCATCTGTATTCTTTGTAACATCCTTTATATTAAATGGGTAAATGTAAGTAAATCATTCCCTTGTGTTCTGTGACCATGCTAGTAAATTGTTAAATCTGAGAAGAGAGAAGTTAGAACATCAATTTATAGTTAGTCAGTCAGTCAAAAGCACAGGTCACAACTGGGGCTTGTGATTGACATCTGACATGGGAGTCAGTCTTGTGAGACTTAGCTCTTATTTTAGGGGGTGGGGGGTCAGCACTAACTTTGATTAGTGTCAAAATTGAGTTAAACCATAGGACACAGAGTTGGCTTCTACCTAATGGAGAAGTGCACGGTATACGGAGAAAACTCCATACATTTTGGTGACCAGAAGTATTCTGTATTGTATTAAGTGTGCTAAGTTGATACACTTATCACAAGAGGGGAAAGTTTCATTTTTTTCTCTCTCTTACAAGCATACTTTGTTTACTTTCTCTTTATCTTTAGTTTATCTACTACAGATATTTTACAAAGCAACATTTCACTTTCGTTGTGAGATAAAATGTAGAATCCTGAAATACTGATACAGTCTCTTATCATGCACAATGCTGAGGTTCTCATACAATTCACTTTAAAATTGCAATTAAAATGTACAAAAAAGAAAAGAAAAAAATAAAACCACAAAGCTTCTAAAAAAGAACTCACAGGCACTTCCTCTTGTGGAATATTTAAAAAGTTAGCCTACTAAAGAAAACAGTCGACTTCTTGTGAAGGTTTTGGAGAAATATGTATCAGTTCATTTTATTTGGGTATTCAATAATATTCTTGGATGAGGCTTTCATAAAACATCTTATAACAGTATATTTTAAATTGCAACAACTTCAACTACATACAAAAATTCTGCACTATAACTTCTCCTCCCCTCATATTTCATGCTATTGAAGTCATAGTTTACATCTTTTTATATTGTGTCTATTAATAAATTGTCACTACTGTTATTGTTAATACTTCTGACCTTTCTATTAGAGCCAAAACTGATTTACATATGATCATCACATCTTTAGAGTATTCTGAATTTGACTATTCTTACCTTTACAGTGAATTTTATCCTTTCTTATGTTTTACGTTGTTACTTAGCATCCTTTGATTTCAACTGGAAAACCTTCCTTTGGCATTTCTCGTATGGCAGTTTTAGTAGTGATGAACTCTTTCAGCTTTTGTTTGTCTGGGAAAGTCTTTATCTCTTCTTCATTTCTGAATAATAGCTTTTTCAGATAAAGTATTCATGGTTGACAGATTTTCTTCCTTCTGCACATTGACTATCATCCAACTCTTTCATGGCCTGCAAGGTTGCTGCTGAAAAATCTACTGATTGTCTTATGCAGGTTCCCTTATATGTGATGAATCATTTTTATTTTGTTGCTTTCAAACTTCTGTAATTGAATTTTAAAGATTTGATTATATTGTGTTTCAGCGAAGATATCTTTATATTTATTCTGGGATCTTTGGGTTTCAATGATCTAGATTTTCATTTCCCTTTCCAGATTTGGGAAGATTTCTGTTATTACTTTTTAAAAGAAACTTTTTTTCTTTCTCTTTCTCTTCTCCTTCTTAGATTATCATAATGCTTATATTGATTCACTGCATGTTATTCCATAAATCCCCTAGGTTTTCTTCATTATTTTTCATTCTTTTTTTTTTTTCTTTTTTGATTCTCTGACTAGGTAATTTCAAATGATTTGTCTTGTCTTCAAGCTCGCTAATTCTTTTTATTTTTCATTGAGTCTGCTTTTGAATATCTCCATGGCATATTTCAGTCATCATTGTGTGCTTCAGTTCCAGAATTACTATTTTGTTCATTTGTATGATTTCTGTCTCTTAGTTGAATTTTTATTTTGTTCATATATTGTCTTTCTTATTTTTTTTTAGTTGACTAACCATGCTTATAGCTCACTGAGCTTTTTTTGATGATCATTTTGAATTTTTGTAAGGCAGTTTATAAATCTCCATTTCTTTAGAATCTGTTACCAATGCTTTATTTTGTTCCTTTAGTAGGGTCAGTCATGATCCTTGTGGCCTTGTGTTGGTGTCTGAACATTTTAAAAAGTAGGCATTTCCTATAGTCTTTACAGAGTAGCTTTAGCAGGGAAAGCCCTTCACTGTCAGCCTATCTGGAGATTTTGGGCAAGCCAGCTGGTAGGGTTCATAGGCAAACTTGCTCAGGGAGTCCTCAGGCTAGCTGACTTAGTGTCTAGGTTAGCAGGTGGCAGGCCTGGTACCTGTGTCCACAGAGGCCTGTCTGGTACCTGGGTCCACTGGGATAGACCAAGAGCCTGGGTCCACTGGGGTAGGCCTGAGTCTTGAGTACATGGAGACCAGCCTGGGAGTAAAATCCACTGGAGTGGTCCTGACGACTGGGTGCACAGATGCCATCCTGGTGCCAGGGTCCACTGGGGTGGGCCTAGTGTCAGGCTTCAGAGGGCCATACCTAAAGCACAAGTCTGTGGTACTGGCTTGGTGCTATATGACATGCCTGGAACCTGAGTCTACAGGAGTAGGCCTGGAACCTGGCTCTGCAGGGGCCAGGTTGGAGGCTGTGGCCTTGAAGCCAGCCTGGCACTGTGGTGGGCTGGGAGCCTGGTGCTGTGGGGGCTAGCCTGGTGCTAGGACAGCACTGGAGTCTAGGGCTGTGGTGTCCAACCTTGTAATGGGGTTTACTGGGGTGGCCTGTCGCTGTAGTATGTAGCAAACTTGGATGCTCATTTCACTCTTCTACAGGGAAGGTATCTCTGTCTGCACTATATTGTGCAGTCTTAAGGGATAATCGATATAAGTAAGGTAAAATTGTCCTTTCTACCCTCTTCATTGCATCTTTTCTTATTTCTGTGCCCCAACCAGTTGCTGTATTCTCTCATGTGAATTCCTTACCTTCTATGAAGGTATCTATGTTTGGATGTTGTTCAAATTGATGTTTCTGTGAGGGGAAAAGTACTGGAAATTCCTATTCCACCATCTTGATGATGCACTTTCCTCAAAGGGATTTTTAATTTAAAGTGATCCTGGGATTAGTTCCTAGGGATGTATCTAATCTCATAAAATAAATGATCAGTTTTTATTTTAATGTATTATATTTGCCTCAGGGTGCATCTTTAATGTGCTAATAGTCTAGCTCAAGAATGTCCATGTAATTTTGTTTTCCCCCTTTCTCATCTTTAAATATTCTCCCAGAGATTCTGACCACAGGAATTAATCAAGAGAACTTCTCAATGGGTCCATCTCTGCCAATATGTTCCATAATATTTTTCTGGAGGCTTCCAACTAAAATCCAGTTTCCCTTCTTTTTCTTTTTTTTTATTTTAGCATATTATGGGAGTACAAATATTAAGGCCACATATATTTCCCTTTTCTCCCCTCCCCCCTCGAGTCAGCGCTTCAAGCATGTCCATCTCCCAGAAGGTGCACATCACACTCATTATGTATATACCCATCCCCTCCTCCCACTTCCCATCTGCCCAACACCCAATAAATGTTATTCCTATATGTGCACTTAGGAGTTGATCAGTGAAACCAATTTGATGGTGAGTACATGTGGTGCTTATTTTTCCATTCTTGGGATACTTCACTTAGTAGAATGGGTTCCAGCTCTATCCAGGAAAATACAAGAGGTGCTATATCACCATTGTTTCTTATAGCTTAATAGTACTCGTAATATATATATATATATATATATACATATATATATATATACACATATATATACACACATATCACATTTTATTAATCCACTCATGTATTGATGGGCACTTGGGTTGTTTCCACATATTTGCCATTGTGAATTGTGCTGCTAAAAACATTCGAGTGCAGATGTCTTTTTTATAGAAGTTCTTTCAGATAGATTCCCAGTAATGGGATTGCTGGATCAAATGGTAGATCTACTTGTATCTCTTTAAGGTATTCCTTCTTGTAATGACATTTAAAACACATTAAAATTCAGTTATCTTCTCATAAAATTTTTTAGTGTTTCAACTGCCATCCACACTTAATGCACTTTGAATAATCAACCAGTTTTATTTTCTTTTTGTTTTTTATTTTAGCATATTATGGGGGTATAAATGTTTAGGTTACGTATATTTCCCTTGCCCCCTCCTCCCCCGCAAATCAGAGCTTCAAGCGTGTCCATCCCCCAGACAGTGTGCACCACACCCATTAGGTGTGTATATACCCATCCCCTCCACCTCCCCCCCATCTGCCTGGCACCTGATAAATGTTATTCCTATATGTGCACTTAAGTGTTGGTTAGTTAAAACCAATTTGATAACGATTGACTTTGTTTTCTATTTTTTGTATCTTTCTCTCTTTCATTTTCAAATTTAATATGATAAATAGCAAATATAGTAGACAATTTAAAATGATTAAGTCATAAGGTTTCAAAATCTGAGCAAACTATTTTATACAACTCTTCCAAAAAGATAAAAATAAAATTTCTACCTATGCCAAAATAAACATAGAAGTAAAACTTTTTGAATGCAAACTGGATACTTTTAGAAATATACAGACATATTTTCAAAATGCAGTATGTTAATTTCCTAGTCCATTATATAAAGATGATATCAGAATAACCAGGAGGTACGTTAGATATAAGCTGAATTACAATTGACCCCATCTCTCTTATTCTGCTGCCTTATCTAATTTATTATCAAATACTGTTGATTTTGTCCTAATTAATCCTCTAATCTAGCTACTTCTCTCCATTTTCACTGCTACCCAGTCCAAGTTGCCATCGCCTCCTGCTTTGATTGTTGCAATAGCTTTGTAACTGGCTTTTGTTTTCATTTTTAACTTCTGTGGTAGGCTGAATAATGACCCCAACACACACACACACACACACACACACACACACACACACACATACAGATGTCCAGAAACCTGTGTATTTGCTACCTTACATGGTAACAAGGATCTTACATATGTGATTAAGTTAATGTTCTTGAGATGGGGGATTATCTTGGATTTCCCAGGTTGCTCCAATATAATCACTAGAGTCCTTATGAGAGGTAGACTAGAGGACCAGAATTAAAAATAGAAAATGTAATAATTGGAGCGGAGGTCAGAGAGGAGAGAAGATGCTATGCTGCTGGCTTTGAAGATAGAAAAAGGAGCCATAAGTCGAAGAATGCAAGTGGTTTCTAAAAAGCTAGAAAAAGCAAGGAAATGTATTCTCTCCTAGAGCTGCCAAAATAAGGCTTCTACCTTTACTTTGGCCCAGTAAAACTGATTTTGGACTTCTGACTTTTAGTACTATAAGATAATAAATTTTAAGCAATTAAATTTATATTAATTTGTTACAGCAGCAATAGGAAACTAATATAAACCCCTGTAATAGATTTACCACACAGCATAACAATATTTTAAAAAATTAAAAACCTTCAATGACAGTCCTAGGCACATAGGAAAAAATCCAAAATACTTAACGTGTCCTCAAAAGCTCTGTGTTACAAACTGAATTGTATCCTTCTCAAAATCCAAACAATGAAGTTCTAATCCCTACCACCTCAGAATGTGACCTTATTAAGAGAGAGCATTTTTATAGAGGTTATCAAGTTAAAGGTCATTAGGGTGGGCCTTGAATCAATATGACTTGTGTCCTTATAAAAAGGAAAAATGTGGACAAAGAGACACATGGATATAGGGAATATAATGTGAAGAGACATATGGAGATGACCATCTACAATCCAAGGAGAAAGGGCTAGAACAAGATCCTTCCCTTACTGCCCTCAGAAGGAACAAACTCTGCTGACACCTTGATTTTGAACTTCTAACCTCCAAAACTATGAGATAATAAATCTCTATTGCTTAATCCACACAGTTTTTAGTACTTTGTTACAGCATCACTAGAAAACTGATTTATCCTGCATGATCTGGCCTCTGCCTACCTCTCCAGGTTTATCTAGAGATATTTTCCTTTCTCTCTGCCCTACAGCCATATATGCCTCTCCATTCTAAGCCATTTCACATGCTTCCTGGGACATTTATCCCCCTGCTACTTATTACCTGGTTAATATCATCCTTCAGGTTGTATCTTAAAAGTCACTCTCTCAGAGACTTTCCCTGGACACCGATCTAAAGGTGCTACCAGTCTCGATTATTTGTTCATAACACCCTGACCTTTTTTGCAATAGTACATATAAAAATTTTAATTACAAATATATTTTGAAGATTCTATTAATACCTGTCAGTGACCATGTCTATAGTGTATACTGCACCCAGTATGTGTATACTACACCCAGCACATTACCTAGCCCTTAATAGATACTCCATAAGTATTTGTTAAATAAATGGATAAATACATGCCCTGAGACAAATGATCTCTGACAAAATCTGCTACAAATTCACATTCTCTTCTCTAGGTCTCACATTCCAAGAATAGAAACCTAATAGGCTATCACTTTGTATTCTTGGTAGATGGCTTGAGAAAAAGTATTGCCCTTCTCTTAGCCCTTACCTTGTATATTGAGGACCCAGATTCTCGGATAAATAGATATTTTTATTGGCAGCTAATCAGATGTGTTCCTGCTTCAAATCCTGGAAAATATGAGGCATACTGTATTCTCAGTATGGTAAGATTTCTGATATGGACAAGCAAGGAAAACACTCAGTGAAAGAAATGAAACTATAAAATGTTTGCCATTACAGAAAAAAAAAAGAAATTTTTTTAAAAAAGAGCATGTTTTAGAGAAATTTGATTTTCAGAAAACTAAGGATTTCATGCTTTCCCATCATTGTTATTCCACATCTGGTTGTTGCTGTTTACATTCCTTTGTTGAGCCTACATCTTCATAAGCTTTTTAGCAGGTGTATGCTGGACATTTCTGTTTCATGGTTAGGACAAAATAAGGCCATGAATACTGACAACTGACTTGTCTTTTTCTTCTGTCTTTTTCCATGACTTTACTGCCTTGTCTTGATTTATAAGCAAAACCTGGAAAAGCTACAAAAATAAGTGTTTTGTGGTTTATCTAGAAATAATATGGAAAATATTGCTGTTATTTTTGGTGAAGAAAATAAATTTGTATAGTTTATTTCAATCTAAATAAAATGTGAATTTTGTTTTAAAAAAAAGATATAATGTAATTGGAGACATCTTGATATTCACTTCAACCCTCCATTTCACCTTGTATGTGTAGACATGGTCACTACAGTCATAAACAAGCCAAAAGTTATAGGATTAGATGGATACTTAGGTTTTAAAATATACAAATTTTTGCTTCATAATACTGACTTTCTTTTGTAACTGCTAACGTTATTCATTTTCATAAATTTCACGTGGTAAAATCTCACTTCAGGATATAAGACTGCAAGTGACATAGGTATCAATTTACAAGGATTCCTTTTTTAAATTGCTCTGGTGTGACAAGCTTATGAGTCACAATGTTTGTGCTATAAATTCATTATATATTCTCATATCATGGCCCATCATCATTTTAGCTTGGCATGCTTTCAAATCTTCTCAATAGCACTAACAATTTGTTGTTTTTCTTTTTGACTGTTTTAATATCCTACCCTTTACAATGTCAGTTTGCATTATAGAAAATTTGAAAATATACTCAATTAAAGTAGTCTACTGCAATACTAATTCTTAGCTAGCTATCAAGACTCAGGACACCAGTTGAATCTGAAAAATCAGACTTTGAAGTTTCAACATCAGCTATCTCTTTGAGAAGCTGAACGGTGTTAACATATCATCATTGATCCAACTGTTTCCATGGTCTACATATCATCATTGATCCAACTGTTTCCATGGTCGAACTGGTTATGTCAGTAATCATTCTAATCAAGCCATCTTGTTCTTATGACCATTAAGAAAACCAAATCAGGCTGCAATATGGTTTTGGGGTCCCGTATTGACTCAATTTTACAGGGTGTGTGGGGGACCAAGGAGTGGCCTTATGGAGGAGTGCCTATCCCTCCCCACAGAAAAACTGTGCTACTGGATAAGGGCGGAAAGAACCCAGCCTGGGGCCTTACCATGTAAGCATTTACCCGCCTCCCCTGTGAATAGCTCTCCCAGTTTGTCCTGACTCTCCTACCAGTGCTTCCCCCTAGTGGCCAGAAAAGCAACTTCTGAGCCCCACTAAGGCTTTGCAAAGGCTTTCAGGCTCCCACAACCTGGCCAACAACTGTCTTGCTCCCCACCCCATCTCAGTGGTGGTGGAGATAAAGAGACCCACAGGAAGATATAGGGTCCCTTCTAAAGCTTGGGGCACTCAAATACTACACCTGGAGGACACGAACATAAGAGAACATCTTGGCAGCTGGCGCTATCACACAAATATCAATCAATGATAAGGAGAACAACAATATAGCTCATCATAGCATCTTCCAACTCAAGCTAATTCACACTCACAAGTACCGCCCACCATCACTGAGAGTAACCTGGGGGACATAAATCACTACACAATGCTGGAAAGAAGTGAAAACAGCAAGTTAGAGGTAATCCGAGAGGTACACCAAACCTTCCAGAACACCCCATAGGCAACTCAGGACCAGGACTTCTCTCCCTAGCACACTCAGAGATTGATCTTCAGGGACCTGGAGACAGGCTCGTAAGCCAGGCCTAGCACCACCAGGTCTCAACCAAGAGGCCAGATGAGAAGAAATCACTGAAAGAACTCCAGACACATGAAAAAGCATAGTGAAAGGACACCCCAAAAAGAAAACAATAGCCACTTACTAATGCATATCAACCAAAACAAAAGGACTGAAAGGACAGATGAATAATTACAAATATGGATTGTAAGGAACCTATAAAATACAAGAGAAAATAGAAACCCAACACAAAGAAATCACAAAAACAATGCAGAAAATGAATGAAAAATTTACAAAGGAAATCAAATTATTTTTTAAAAAATCAAACAGAACTTCTGGAAATAAAAAAATCATTCTAGGAAATTAAAAAACACACTGGAAAGCCTTAAAAATAGGCTAGATCAGGCAGAAGAATGAACCTCAGAGCTTGAAAACAATACTTTGAGTTAAACAAGTGAGTCAAAGAGAAAGATCTGAGAAACAGGAGGAATGAACAAAACCCACAAGAAATATGGGATTATGTAAAGAGGCCTAACATAAGCAATTTAGGCATCCCTGAATATACTCAAGGGTTGGAAAACATATTTGAGGGAATAATTGAGGGGAATTTCTCTGGCCTTGCTAGAAAATAAGATGTCCAGGTAGAAAAAGCTCAAAGGACCCCTAGGAGATCCAACATGAAGAGGCAATCATCACAACACATAGTCATCAGACTAGCCAAAATAAACATGAAATAGGTACTCCTACAATCTGTAAAATGAAAGTAGCAGGTAACTTACAAGTAAAACCCATCGGACTAACTGAAGGCTTCTCAACTGAGACCTTAAAAGACAGAAGGGATTGGGGCTGCATTTTCAGTCTTTTCAAACAGAATAATGGCTGGCCTAGGGTATTGTGTACGACAAAACTAAGTTTCTTATATAAGAGAGAAATAAAGACTTTTTCACACAAGCAAATACTAAGGTAATTTGTCAAGACCATACCTGCCCTGCAAGAAGTACACAGAACACTTCATTATACACATATCAGCACAGCACAATAGACACCCATAAGTGTAAAATCAAACAAAAGCTAAAGGTCAGATCCTGAATACCACATGGCTCCAGAGGCAAAACAAATCAATAAAGTACTATTAAACAGGACAAACATAAATCCACCCTACTTATCAATTCTTTCAATAACTGTGAATGGCTTGAATTTCCCACTGAAGAGACATAGGCTGGCCGAATGGGCGAAAAATAAAAGCCTAGTATCTGCTGTCTCCAGGAAACACAACTAACACACAAGAACTCATTGATACTCAAGGTGAAGGGATGAAAAACAACATTCCATGCAAATGAAAACCAAAAGAAAGGTGGTATAGCCACCCATGTGCCCAGATTCATAAAGCAAACCCTATTTGATATAAATAAAGTGATAAACAAAAGCATCATAAGAGCTAGTAACTTCAACACCCCATGACAGAATGGGACAGATCCTCCAAACAGAAAAGAAGCAAAGAAACAATTGACATAAGCAGAACTCTAGAAGAAATAGGTCTAATAGACATTTACAGACCATTCTGCCTAAAACCCACCTAATATATGTTCTTCTCATCAGCTCATGGAACATAAGATAAAATTGATCACATCCTACACCACAAACATGCCTCAACAAATTTTAAAAAAACAGAAATTACACCATGTATCCTCTCAGACCACATGGAATAAAATTAGAAGTGAATTCTAACGGAAACACTCAACTCTACTCAAAGTCATGGAAATTAAACTAACTACTGCTGAATAGTTATTGTGTCAAAGGGGAAATTAAGATGGAAATCAAAACATTGTTCAAATGAAATGACAAAGTGGACACAAGTTATCAAAGTCTGTGGGATACAGCAAAATCAGTCATAAGAGGAAAATTCATAACCATAAATGCCTACATCCAAATGGCAGAAAGATCACAAATCAATAAGGTAATGAATCCTCTCAAGGAATTGAAAGAAGAAGAGCAAACCAATCCTAAAGCCAGCAGAAGAAAAGAAATAATGAAGATCATAACAAAACTAAATAAAATGGATACCAAAAGAATTATATAGAAAATTAATGAAAAAAAAGTTTTGTTCTTTGAAAAGGTGAAAAGACCTCTCAGTAGATTAACCAGAAATAGAAAAAAAAGAACCCTAATAAGTTCAATCAGAAATGAAAGAGGAGATACTATGTCTAATACCATGAAAATACAAAATATCACCTCTGAATACTATAAAAATATCTATACACATAAACTTGAATATGTTGAGGAAATTGATGAATTCTTATAATCACACAACCTCCCTAGGCTCAATCAGGAGGATATAGAACTCCTGAACAGACCAACATAAGTAACAAAATTGAAGCAACAATAAAAATCTCTCCAAACAAAAATAGTCCCAGACCAGATGGTTTCATTGCCAAATTTTACCAGACCAACAAAGAAAAATTGGAATCTGTACCACAGAAATCATTCCATAACATAGAGAAGGAAGTCATCCTCCCAAACTGATTCTATGAAGCCAATATCTCCTGGATATCAAAGCCAGGAAAGGGACAACAACAACAAAAAAGAAAACTACAGACCAATATCTCTTATGAATACAGACGTAAAAATTCTAAATAAATTCCTAGCAAACTTAATTCAGCTGCACAACAAAAAAATAATCCACCATGATCAAGTGCACTTCATCCCAGAGATGCAAGGATGGTTCCATATATGCCAGGATAAAATATTATTCACCATATAAATAGAAGTGAAAACAAAGAACATATGATCCTGTTCATGGACACAGAAAAAGCATTTGACAAAATTCAGCACCATTCTATGATAAGAACACTTAATAAACAGACATAGATGGAACAAACCTCAAAACTATAAAAGCCATATACAACAAACCCATGGCCAAAATCATACTGAATGGGGAAAATTGAGAGCATTCCCACATAGGACTGGAACCAGACAAGGATGCCCACTTTCACCACTTCTGTTCAACATAGTGCTGACAGTCCTAGCCAGAGAAATCAGATGAGAGAAGGAAATCATGGGCATCCAAATGGGGAAAGAAGAAGTCAAACAATCACTCTTTGCTGACAATATGATCCTATATCCATAAATCCACAAACATTCTGCAAAGAGACTCCTGGAGTTGATAAACAATTCAGCAAAGCCTCAGGTTACAAAATCAATGTACACAAATCAGTAGCATTCCTATATGCCAACAACAGTCAAACTGAGAACCAAATCAAAGACTCAACACCTTTCACAATAGCAATAAAGAAAAAATACCTAGAAATATATCTAACTAAGGAGGTTAAAGACCTCTACAGGGAGAACTATGAAATACTGAGGAAGCAAATAGCAGAGAACATAAACAGATGAAAACCATTATCATGCTCATGGATTGACAGGAACAACATTGTAAAAATGTCTATAATACACAAAATGATTTATAGATTCAATACAATCCCCACTACAATACCAACATCATTTTTTTACAGATAGAAAAAAATAATTCAGCACTTCATATGGAACCAGAAAAGGCCCTGAAGAGCTAAAGCAGCCTTAAGCAAAAAGGAAAAAAATGGGGAGGTATCACTGTACCAGACTTCAAGCTATACTATAAGGCTATAGTAATCAAAACAACATGCTACTGGCACAAGAACAGGGACATAGACCAATGGATCAGGACAGAGAACCCAGATATAAAACCATCCCCATATAGCCATCTGATCTTTGACAAAGCAGACAAAAACATACATTGGGGAAAAGAATCCCTATTCAGTAAATAGTGCTGGGAAATTTGGATAGTCACAAGTAGAAACATGAAATAGGATCCATATCTCTCATCACTCACAAAAATCAACTCACAATGGATAACAAACTTAAACTTAAGGCATGAACCATAAGAATTCTAGAAGAATTGGTTGGAAAAACTCCTACAGATATAAATAGGACCTGATCAAATTCAAAAAGCTTCTGCACAGCCAAGTGAATGTCAATAGAGTGAATAGACAACCTACTGAATGGGAAAATATATTTGCATACTATACATCTGATAAAGGGCTGATAACTAGAATCTATATAGAACTCAGGAAAACCAGCAAGAGAAATCAAACAACCCCGTTATAAAGTGGGCAAAGGACATGAACAGAAAATTTTCAAAAGAAGACAGAATAATGGCCAACAAACATTAAAAAATGCTCAACATCTCTAATCACCAGGGAAATGCAAATCAAAACTGCAATGAGATATCACTTATCTCTAGTAAGAATGGCCTTTATCAAAAAAGGCCCAAAACAACAAATGTTGGTGTGGATGCAGAGAGATAGGAACACTCACACACTGCTGGTGGGACTGCAAATGAGCACATATGGAGATACCTCAAAGAACTAAAAGTAGAACTACCATTTGATCCCACAATCCCACTACTTGGTATCTACCCAAAGGAAAAAAGGCATTCTATAAAAAAGGCATCTATAGTAGAATGTTCATAGCAGCACAACTCACAATTTCAAAGATGTAGAAACAACCCAAGTGCCCTTCAATACATGAGTGGATTAAAAATATATGGATTTTGTATCCTGAGACTTTACTAAATTCATTTATCAATTCCAGGAGTTTCTTGGTTGAATCCTTGGGGTTTTCTAAATATAATATCATATCATCAGCAAACAGTGAAAGTTTGATCTCTTCTGCCCCAATTTGGATGCCTTTAATTCCACTTTCATGTATGATTGTTACAGCCAGGTCTTCCAGCACTATGTTGAATAGAAGTGGAGATAGTGGACAACCTTGCCTGGTTCCAGTTCTAAGTGGGAATGCTTTCCATTTTCCCCCAATCAGTATGATGTTGGCTATTGGTCTGTCGTATATGGCTTGTATCATTTTTAGGTATGTCCCATGTATGCCTATTTTTTTAAGTGTTCTTATCATGAAAGGGTGTTGAATTTTGTCAAAATATTTTTCTGCATTTATTTAAAGAATCATATGGTCTTTGTTTTTGCTTCTGTTTATGTTGTGAATTACATTTATAGATTTGCGTATGTTGAACCATCCCTGCATTCCTGGGATGAAGGAAGACATGGTATTCAACAGATCAGTAGGGTGACTATAGTTAATATTAATCTAATGTACTTTTCAAAATAGCTTAAAAAGAATAATTCCAATGTTTCTAGCATAAAGAAAAAAATATATATAGTATATGTATACTATGAAGTACTATTCAGCCATAAAAAATAGTACACTATGTATGTATTATCCTGGACGGAGTTGGAGCCAATTATTCTAAGCATAGTGTCACAAGAATGGAAAAACAAACACCACATGTACTCACTATTAAATTGAAACAAAATAATCAACACTCATGTACATATGGTAGTAAAATTAAATGGAAATCAGGCAGGTAGGGGGGAGGAGGAAATGGGTAAATTCACACATAATTGGTAAAATGCATACTATCTAGGTGATGGACACTCTTACTACTTTGACTCAAACTGTACAAAAGTAATTCATGTACCCAAAGCATGTGTAACCCCATAATATTCTGAAATAAATAAAAAAAGAAAACCAAATCAAACCAATTGTTCACTTGCTTGGCAACTGACCCCTACAATGGTCCATATAATCAATTCTGTCAAGCCAGCCTCAATCCCATTGAGCAAAGCTACTAATACACTACATGTCCAGGGAATGCAGATCATTTTGATTTTCCCATTTACTAGTACAGAATGATATTTTATTTCTTCTGCAGTAAAGGCATTATAAATAAATAATGACAGCTCAGCACTTATATTGGATGAGTTCCAAGTTTTTAAATATTAAAATTCACTAAACACCTATGCAAATGATGCCAGTGAGAGGTAGAGAGAGATACTGCTTTCCTTGGTTGGTTATCCATAAAATCCCATGTGTATTTCTTTATGTGTCCAGAATCTTAAAAATTAAATAGCTAAAAATAGAATGAGGAGATAGGAATCACAGTGAAGTACATAAAGGCATTATTGGACTACTGAACACAAAAGAAAAATAACAACAAAACACTTTAACTGTTGAAAATTAATTATTTGGTCATAGTAAGTATGTATATTCTTAAAGGTACAAATTGTAAAATGTTGACTGAAATATTCCTAAGAATTAAATTGAACTATTTGTTCAAGCTAGAACTATAACTCTTTGTACATTTTTTATTACTTCAGAATATTATGGGGGTACAATCGTTAAGGTTACATGCATTGCCCTTGTCTCCCCTCCCCCCTCGAGGCAGAGCTTCAAGCGTGTCCATCCCCCAGATGGTGTGCATCACACTCACTATGTATGTATATACCCATCCCCTCCTCCCCCCTCCCCCCACCCCACACCTGACAAATGTTTTTCTTTTTTTCTTAACATTTTGTTACACTTTATATCTTTGCCTCTCCTGAGGAAGGGTTAGAGGTATGCACTTCCCCGCCACAATCTTCACCCCATCCCACAGATGTGGGACTACCCCTCCAACCTCTGAATCCCTGGTGAACACCACCACCCTGTGAACACCACCACCCTTTGAACACCATAGTGTTAATCAGTCAGTACCAATTTGACGGCGAGTATATATGGAGCCCATTATTCTGATCTGGTGGCACCTCACTTTGGATAATGGGCTTAAGCTCAATCCAGGATAATATAAGCGGTACTAGCTCACTGTTGTTTCTTAGAATTGAATAATATTCCATTGTAAACATATACCAAATTTTAATAATCCACTCATGAATTGACAGACACTTGGGTTGTTTCCATGTCCTTACTATAGTGAATTGTGCAGTCATAAACATTTGGGTGCTGATGTCTCTATAATAGAATGTCTTATGCTCTTTTGGGTAGATACCTAATAATGCTATTGCTGGGTCAAATGGTATTTCTATTTTTAGCACTTTGAGATATCTTCAAATTCTTTCCACAAAGGTTGCACTAATTTGCAGTCCCACCAGCAGTGTAAGAGTGTTCCTGTCTCTCCACATCCTCGCCAGAATTTGTTGTTTGGGGATTTCTTGATACAGGCCATTCTCAATGGGGTTAGATGATATCTCATTGTGGTTTTGAGTTGCATTTCTCTAATAATTAGCGATGTTGAGCATTTTTTAATATGTTTGCTGGCCATTATACTGTCTTCTTTAGAAAAGTTTCTGTTCATTTCCATTGCCCATTTCTTGATGGGGTTGTTTGATTTTTTTCTTGTTGATTCTTTTGAGCTCTACATAGATTCTTGTTATCAGACCTTTATTGGAAGTGTAGAGAGAAAAATATTTTCTACCATTCTGTAGGTTGTCTATTTGCTCTACTGATAGTTTCTTTGGCTGTGCAGAAGCTTTTTAATTTGATAAGGTCCCATTTGTTTATTTTTGTTGCTGCAGTGATTGCTTTGGGGGTCTTCTAAAAGAATTCTTTGCCTAGGCCAATGTCTGAGAGGGTTTTCCCAACCTCTTCTTCTAGGATACTTAGGGTTTCATGCCTTAGGTTTAAATCTGTTATCCATCTTGAGTGGATTTTTGCGAGAGGTGAGAGCTAGGGATTCTGATTCAATCTTCTGCATGTAACTATCCAGTTTTCCCATCACCATTTATTGAAGAGATATTCTTTTCCCCATTGTATATCTTTGTCTGCTTTATCAAAGATTAGGTTACTGTATGCAGATGGTTTCCCCTCTGGAATCTCAGTCCTATTCCAAATATTGATGCTTCTGTTCTTGTGCCAGTCCCTGGATGATTTAATTATTATTGCTTTATAGTACAGCTTGAAGTCAGGAAGACTAATGCCTCCCAGTTTGTTCTTTTTGCTTGAATTGCTTTGGCTATACAAGGTTTTTTCTGGTTCCATACAAAGTGCAGAATTATTTTTTTCTAGATCTGTAAAGAATGATGGTGGTACTTTTATGGGGATTGCATTAATTCTGTATTACTTTAGGTAATACTGACATTTTAACGATATTGATTCTAAGAATCCATGAACATGGTAGACTTTTCCATCTGTTTACATTTTCTACTATTTCTTTTTTTAGTGTTTCATAGTTCTCCTTGTATAAGTCTTTCGTATCTTTCATTAAATATATTCCTAGATATTTAATTTTCTTTGATTCCCACTATTTCCTCTTCTATTCAACATAGTATGCAAAGTCCTAGCTATAGCAATAAGGCAAGAGAGGGATATTAAGGGCATCCAAGTAGGTGCAGATGAGATCAAATTATCGCTCTTTGCCAACGATATGATATTATACCTAGAAAATCCCATGGACTTGTCTAATTCTTTGTAACTTTTATTAGAACTCTATTCAGTAAATATTTATAATATTTGCAAATGAGATAAGGCTATATTCATAATGTTTCCATCCTGTGATTTTATATTAATATATTAGGAACTGCAGAAAGTCCTAATGTCTGTTACTTCTTGTTTCAGGCTAGCTATATTATTTATTTATGAATTTGGAATATTCTATTTTACATCTTAAAATTGGGTTATTTCAGCCAGAAAATTCACATAAAATTGCATGTCCCGGACACACAGAAGAGTTGTCAAAATATTCTCATCAGCTGAGTAAATTTTTGCTCAGAGCCAAAACAGCAGACTAGAAAACACAAGCATCCTGTAAGCTATCAATTAGCCTACACATGAAATATACTTACAGCAAATAGAAATTATGTCTGTGGCATAACACACACACACACAAACACAGAGACACACACAGAGTTACAAACCTAATATGTTCCTTTGAAATAAACAGATTTTTAGAGAAAGTATCCTTAGCAGTAATCCTTGCCCACTTATTAGAAAATAAGAGGTTTCATCATCATTTAAATTCAGTTATAGCAACAAATTTCGGTGTGTGAAATGCCAAAGTAACAACAGAATCAAAGTCACATGGTACCCTTGATAAAAGAATTTAGGCTTGAAGGGAGTAGTAACAACCTGAATCCTTATCCATCCCAAGAAGACGCCAAGATGCCAAGCTGAAATCAGAGCTCATAAAGAACGGGCCGTATATGGGATTCCCAGCAGGAGGGTTGTTTCTGGAAAAGAAGAGAGGTCTACTAGCCAACATGCAGAGAAGATTTTGAATGGACAAGATTATAGAGAAGGAGAATAATTACAAGGTCGTCATAGTCACTCAGATATAAAGCAATGAGGTCCTAGATTAGGGTGATTATAGTGATAATCACGAGTGAATAGTTTTGTGATGAAGAAAAATTTTATGTGACTGAATGCAAAATGGGTTAAAGTATTGTGATGTTTCGCCCCTTATGATTAAGCCAGCTATTTATGCTCTTTATCTGCTATAGAAATATGCTCTATTATTTTTTTCTCTCCTATATCTTCAATCACTCCCTATTCATTGAGTGTTTTTTCTCTGCCTACAATTAACCTCAAGTCTATTGAATTCAAAATAATTATAATAAAACAGCAAAACAAAATCTTCCATCAGTCCTGAATTTCCTCACCTATCTATTACTGTCCTTCCCTCTGTTACTAAACCCCTTGAGAAAATAGTCTATAATTTTTCTACCTCCCTTCAGCTCATGTCAACAATTCATTGAACATTGAATGAGCGCTTCCTTTGTACCAAAGGCTATGCAAGATATTGAGAACACAAAGTTAATAAAGACATGATCCTAATTTTCAAGGAACATGAAGTCTAGTAGGGAGATATGCATAAACAAATAAAATCTCCCACCATCTGAACTCTTGTTATACAAACTCAGGAACTAAACATTTTAGGATAAACTGTTTTAGTCAGGACAGATATTCCTCATTATCTGACTCACTACTCATTACCCAAAACTCAGGAAACAAATATATTCATCTCACATGGCATTCTTTGTAATCTGAACTCTCACTATCCAAACTCAGACATCAAACCTATTTGGACAGTGACAGATGCTTGGTTTTATAATGTGATGTGATACTTCCAATAACAGAAATACATACAACAAACAGAAGTGGTACAATTTTTGCTATAAAGTCAACACTAGTTTCATGTTCAACAAGCTTAATCCTGAAACTTGAAAAACTGTTGGCCACCCCCTCATTCATTTTTTAATTAATGTATTGAGATTCCACTAGATATGTTTTAAAGAATATATAAACATTTATTTTTATTTATTTTTTTAGAGATGGGTTCTTATTATGGTAGCCATGGTAAACTCCTGGGTTCAAGCATTCCTCTTGTTTCAGCCTCCCAAGTAGCTGGGATTACAGGTACATGCTACTGTGCCCAGCTCACCCCCTCATTTTTGATACTCTCCTTCACTGGCCTCTGTGACAAAATTTATTTTCCACATTTCTCCTTGCATATCTATTTCTTCTTAAGCTTCTTCCAGTACTATCGTTCCTTCAAGGCTTTCAAAACCCTAGCATTTGCTATTTGAAGTGTGGTCTACAACCAGTAACATCATCCCAGAGTTTATCAGAAATACATAATCTCAGGTCCCGTTCCAGACTAACTGAATCAGAATCTTCAATTTAACAAGATTGCTAGGTGTTTCATGTGCTCCTTAAATCTTGATAAATCCAGAAAGACATTTATCAAAATCCAACATTCATTCCTGGAAAAAACTCTCAGCAAAGTAGGATTAAAAGGGAACTTCCTCCTCAACCTGAGGAAACTACAAAACTGTAGTTTTCGTATTTAATGATAAGAGATAGTTCTTCACTGAAGATCAAGAACAAGGCAAGAATATACACTCTCACCACTCCTGTTAATCATTTTTTAGAGGTAGCAGCCAATGCAAAAGGTAATAAAAAGAACTAAATGGCATACAGATTGTAGGTCCATCAATTGCAATAACGTACCTATGTGAGGAATGTTGATAGTAGAGGAGGCTGTGCATGGAGGGAGGGGCAAGGAATACACTTTCCCTCAATTTTGCTATGACTTGAAAACTGCTGTAAAAAAATTAAGTCTGTTTTTGAAAAAGAAAAGGAAAAATAAAACTGTTCCTACCTGTAGATGACATGATTGTTTATAAAGAAAACCTTAAAGAAAATACAAAAAAGGTAGTAGAACTAATAAGTGAGTTTAGCAAGGTCTTAGAATATAAGATTGACATATAAAATAAATTGTATTTCTATATTCTAGCAATGAACAAATGGAAATTGAAATAAAATATACCCATTATGATACTATCAAAAACATAAAACATTTAGATATAAATCCAGGAGAGTATGTGCAAGATCTGTATGCAAAAAAATCCCACAAAACATTGTTGAAAGATATCAAAGAATACCTAAATAAATGAGGGACCATACCATGTTAATGGATTAGAAAAATCAATACTGTTAAGATGCCAAATCTCCCCAAATTGACCTATAGATTCAACACAATTCCAATCAGAATTTCAGGAATGGGAATTTTTTTTTATAGAAATCAACAAGTTGGTTTAAAAATTTTATATGGAGAGAGAAAGAAGTTAGTATAGTTAAAACACTTTTGAAAAGAACTAAGTTATAGGGATCACTCTAGCTGATATTAAGGTTTACTATACAGCTACAGTAATTGAGAAAGTTTGATATTGGCAAAATTAATGGCATTTAGATCAATGGGACAGAATAAAAATGTCCAGAAATAGACCCATACAAATAGTGTCATGAATTGCTTAACAACAAGGGTACATTCTGAGAAATGCATCATTAGGTAATTTTATCATGGTATGAACCTCATAGAGTGAACTTACACAAACCTAGATGGTTTAATCTACTACACACCTAGGCTATATGGTGTAGCCTATTGCTCCTAGGCTACAAACTTGTATACAGCATGTTACTGTACTGAATACTGTAGGCAATTATAATATAATGCTAAGTATTTCTGTATCTAAATATATGTAAATACAGGAAAGGTAAAGTTAAAACATAGTATTATAATCTTATGCGACTATCATAATGCAGTCCATCATTGATTGAAATATCATTATGCAGCACATGACTATATAACCCAGTTAAAAAATACATGTGAAAAAACCTCAATAATAACAATTCAACTAAAAATGAACAAAATATTTAAATAGACAATTTACTCAGGATATACAAATGACAAATAAGGACATGAAAAAATGCTCATATTTAACCATTGGGAAATTCAAATTAGAACCCTATACAATATTTTAAATGACCATATTTTTTTAAAAAACTTGATATTTTCAAGTTTCAAGCAGAAATTCTGATATTTTCTGCATTTCAAGCAGAAATGCAAAACAACCAGAACATTCATACATTGTTGGTAGGTACAGTCACTTTGGAAAACAGTTTGGCAATTTCTTATAAACTTAAATATAAACTTACAACAATCTCATTCCTAGATATTTGCCAAAGAAAAATTAAAAATTATGTTCACACAAAAATCTATACACCCCAAGCTGGAAACAATTCAAATGTCTTACATTGGTGAATGGATATACAAATGATAATACATTTATAAAATTGCTACTTAGCAATAAAAAGGAATGAGATATTGATATGCTCAATGACATGGATGAATCTCAAATGCATTATGTTGTATAAAAGAAGATAGAGTAAAATGCTTCATAATGTGCATAATTCATTTATATGACATTCTGTAAAAGGCAGAACTATGGGGACAGCTAATAGATCAGTGGCTGTCAGGGGCTGTAGGTAGAGGGAAGATTTGATTGCAAAGGAGCAAGGGAGATTTATGAGAGTGATTGAATTGTACACTAACAAGGGTGAACTTTATTGTATAAAAGTTAAAGCCTTAAAAAAAGGAAAAAACATGGAGCTCAAATATCCCTTTCTCTATGAAACCTTTTCTCAATGTCAGTGTAAAAATTATTTTTACCCTTTTATTACAACTTCTCCATAGCATATATCAACCTTTATATTATTATTAGTTATGTAGACATCCTTATTTTACATTTAACTGTGTACTGCTTGGTGGTAAGAACAGTATCCTTCAAATATTTAGCACAGCTGGTATTTGCACAGGGTAGGTGCTCCAGAAGTATTCTAAGTGAAGGAGAGAAAGACCTCAAATGTTTATAAGCCTGGATGAGTGAGGCAATGATGGTGCCACTAGCAAATTCAAAGAGCAGAGAAAGGAAAGCAAAGAGTTGGGTAGACAGAACATGAATGGCATAGTGGACTTGACCCATTGCATTTTCCTTATCCTACAATGTGCCCAAAACTTTTAGATTGAGTGAAAATCAGAGCCTAGTGAGATCGATATTAGGATGACCACATACAGAGAGGAACCAAGAGACTAGGCAAGGCTGAGACAAGTAGGATAAGTAACTGAAATCAGCAATGTACACTACGTGTGAGAACTGGGAACACGGTGACCGGAGGAAAAAATTCAAAATATAATGGCCACAAAATATAGTGTGGTTTTGCCAAGGAAGACAAGAAATGAGACAGCATCCTTGAATAGCTTGATACAGAATAGTAAATTGGAGTCTAAAGCACAAAAATTAATGACAACGATAACTACATTTGCATAGCACTTTCTCCTTTTCAAACTGCTTTCCTAGCCATCATCTTGTTTGGTCCTTATAGGATTTTAATTAGCAAAGTTATTTATATATTATACATATTTATCATTTTTCTACCACCAAATAAACAAAAACATTTCCACAGACATTTATAATTCATTTCTTTTTAGCTCATTCTCAAATTTTCCATATTTTCCTTTCATATACATGGTTCCTTTTCCTCTTTTATATAAGATGTTTTGTTCTATAGGCCAATATTCCTCCTGGCTTTCTTGTTTATCTGTAATAAGTCTGCTATCACAGCAAGCTTTTATCTCCCAAGTCATGATATTATATTTTTCCTCTTTTCTGCTTTCTTTTAATAGGATCTCACAATTTTTCCACCATCAGAAAGATTTTATTAAGAATTATAGCTCTTTATAAGTGTGCCATATAAATTATACAAATGAACACAGTGTCAAATATACATTCTAAAAAGTGTCAGCTAATTGCTTTTGTATAGGACCAGACAAAAGTACTTTAATTTTTGTGGGGCATACGGTCTTTTTCATCACTACTTAACTCTGCCCTTATAGTGAGAAAGCAGCCATAGACAATATATAACATTTTATATACACAGACACGCACCAGGCCATAGTTTGCCAGCTCTGTTATCGAGGTTCACATAGCAAGAAGTACTACAAACTACCAGTCCTTAGAACATTTCCAAAGTAGGATTCAATTTTGTTCTTATATTAATTCTTTATCTTTTTTTCTTTGCTAAAAAAATAAACATTTTCAAAATGTCTTTAATAAAAATTTTACCTCATTTTTTATAACAGTTTTATTTACATATAATTTATACAACATAAAATTCGCTCCTTGAAAGTATTCACTTCAGTGTTTTTTGAACAGTCACAGAGGTGCACAACTCTTACCACTAACCTTTACCTTCCTTTTTGACCATAATCATTCAAAATGTATTTATTGAGCAACTACTATCTGTTCATCCTTGTGCAAAGTTGTCATTATTGTTTTGTTTGGTTTGGTTTGGTTAGGTTTGCCTTGGCATAGGTTGGTAGAGGGTGTGGCTATGGGGTAATAAATAATGGGAAAAATATAATACATGACATGTCTGAAGCAATCAGCTAAGAATATAAGAAAATAAGTAATGGGAGTGCTAAGTTAGGTGACATGAAAACTACACACACGGTAAGATTTTACTTATAGCAGGGTGGGGTAGCAAGTCCTAAGGATTTAGGGCCTGAAACATAGCAGGAACTCCTAGATCTCTTGCTGTTGCCCTTCCCTAATATAAAGTCATCTAAAATCCAACTAACTAAAAAATATTTTCACTGGGGCACCTCTAAAGATGAAGGACAAGTTATCACTTTTGCTTTGCTGTCTCCTCTGAATTTTTGCATTAATTTAAAACAGTTGTTTATTATACAAAGCAAAACATTATAGTTTTGTCCTGGTTCTCTAGTTCC
Organism: Mirza zaza; assembly: GCA_008750895.1. Classification (NCBI taxonomy): domain Eukaryota; kingdom Metazoa; phylum Chordata; class Mammalia; order Primates; family Cheirogaleidae; genus Mirza; species Mirza zaza. The sequence continues at coordinate 166,834 of VSMD01071174.1, forward strand.
TGCAACCTCTTAAAGATGTTTAAAATTTTTGTCTTCATTGAGTCAATCAGTTCCAATTTCACAAGCCACATCTTTTGATTTTTTTCCTTATAATCCTTTCATTCCTCATTTATCCTAAATCCTAAGTCTTTAGCATCCACTCTGCCACACCTCATTTGGTTTTTGAAAATATTTTTCCTTTCCAGCAGAGGGAAAGCTTTTTATTAGTCATTTAATGCTTTTCCCTTTCAGTGCTATGAAGATAGTCTGTAGAATGAAATAATGACATATTCTACAACATGAGTGGATCTTAAAAACCTTATGCTAAGTGAAACAAGCCAGACACAAAAGACCACATATTATATGATTCCATTTATATGAAATGTCCAGAATGGGTAAATTCATAGAAACATAAAGTAGATTAGTAGTTGCCTAGATCTGGGAGGACAGGGGAATGAAGAATGATTGCTAATGTGTTCAGAATTTCTTTTTGAGGAGATAAAAATCTAAAATGACTGTGGGAATAGTTGTACATCTTTGTAAATTTACTTAAAAATCACTGAATTGTACTTTTAAAATGAATGAGTTTATGGTATGTATATTATGCCTCCATAAAGATGTTAAAAAATAAAAACAGCCAATGACAATTGTACAAGGGGCTAGCTTCAAGCAAAAGTCTGATTATACCAGACCATCCTTTGTCTTGTGACTCAAAGTTGACTTCCTCCTGACTCTGTTTGTCCTATCATTTCAAAGGGCTACAAAAAACCTCAGTCAGTAAATTTATGCAAACTATTAATGGGAACTATACATTATTAAAATGCAGGTAAATTAGCAAAAAAAAAAGTTTGAATTAGTCTCACCCCATGTTCTAATAATGATTCCAAATCTTCTGCAACTGCCCTAGTACTGACCACCAATCTGCCTTGTTCTGCATACTGCCAATACTATTTATCTTTTTTAGAACTCCAATTGCTCTTATTTATAAGCTTCAAATATTTAGGTGCATTTATCCTTATATCCATACTTTACTCTGACACCATGTTCCTATTCAACACTGATGGATTTGACCCATCCTACAACTGACAAGCTCTAACACACATTTTGTAAGTGAAAAATATTTTGCATGTTTCTGAAGATAAAAATGATGCTGTTATATTAATGGGCGTCAGGGTACAAGTTGTCCCTTGGTGTCTGCAGGGGACTGGTTCCAGGTCAGACCACTCATGTCGAAAACCCCACATACTCAAATCCTGCAGTTGGCCGGGTACAACCTGCAGATATAAAAAGTTGGCCCTCTGTATACAGGGTTTCACATCCTGAGAATACTATATTTTCAATCCAGGGTTGGTTCCAAACGCAGAACCTACACATGCAGAGGGCTGACTGTATTTATTGAAAAATAGAGATTGTACCTTGTATCTTCTCTGACCATAATGGTATAAAACTACAGTTCAATTCCCATAGAAACACTCAACCCCTCACAAAATCATGGAAACTAAACAATCTATTATTGAAAAATTACTGGGTAAAGGAAGAAATTCAGAGGGAAATCGAGAATTTCTTCGAACAAAATGATAATGGCGAGACCTCTTACCAAAACCTATGGGATACAGCAAAAGCTTACCTGAGAGGAAAACTAATAGCAATTAACGCTCACATCCAAAAAAACAGAAAGCTTAGATACTGACAACCTAATGAATAAGCTCAAGGAATTGGAAAAAGAGGAGCAAACAATTTCCAATCCTAATAGAAGAAAAGAAATAACAAAGATCAAGGCAGAACTGAATGAAATGGAGAACAAAAGAACTATACTAAAAATCAACAAAACCAAAAGCTGGTTTTTTCAAAAGATAAACAAAATCGATGGCCCTCTTGCTAGATTGACAAGGACCCAAAGGGAAAGGACTGTAATAAACTCAATAAGAAATGAAAAGGGAGAGATCACAACAGATACCAGAGAAATACAACATTATTTTTGACTATTATAAAAATCTATATGCATTGACAAGGACCCAAAGGGAAAGGACCGTAATAAACTCAATAAGAAATGAAAAGGGAGAAATCACAACAGATACCAGAGAAATACAACATTATTTTTGACTATTATAAAAATCTATATGCCCAAAAACTACAGAACGAAGATGAAATGGATAAATTCTTGGATTCATACAACCTCCCTAAGATCATGCAGGAGGCAACAGAATTCCTAAACAGACCAATCTCAAGCTCAGAAATTGAAACAGTAATTAAAACCCTGCCCAAACGGAAAAGTCCTGGGCCAGATGGCTACACTTCAGAGTTCTACCAAACATACAAAGATGAACTCATACCTATACTACAGAAACGATTCCACACCATTGAGAAGGATGGTATCCTTCCTAACTCATTCTACAAAGCCAATATCACCTTGATACCAAAGCCAGGAAAGGACACAACAAAAAAAGAAAATTACAGACCAATATCCCTCATGAATACAGATGCAAAAATCCTAAATAAAATTTTGGCGAATAGGATTCAGCAGCACATCAAAAAAGTAATTCACCATGACCAGGTGGGCTTTATTCCAGAGATGCAAGGCTGGTTCAACATATGCAAGTCTATAAATGCAATTCACTTCATAAATAAAATCATGAACAAAGACCATATGATTCTGTCAATAGATGCAGAAAAAGCATTTGACAAGGTCCAACACACCTTTATGATAAAAACTCTTAACAAAATAGGCATAGATGGCTCATACCTTAAACTTATCAAATCCATCTATTACAAACCCACTGCTAATATCATTCTAAATGGAGAAAAATTGAAATCTTTCCCCCTTCAATCCGGAACTAGACAAGGGTGTCCACTATCTCCTCTCCTATTTAACATAGTGCTCAAAGTCCTAGCGATAGCAATTAGACAGGAGAGGGGTATTAAGGGCATTCAAGTGGGGGCAGATGAAATCAAACTCGCGCTCTTTGCCGATGATATGATATTATACCTAGAAAACCCCATGGACTCTTCCAAGAGACTCCTAGACTTGATAACCAAATTTGGTAAAGTTTCAGGTTACAAAATCAATATACACAAATCGGAAGCATTCATATATGCCAAGAACCATGAAGCAGAAACTCAAATCAAAAACGCAATACCCTTTACTATAGCCCCAAAGAAAATTAAATATCTAGGGGTATTCTTAACGAAAGATATAAAAGATTTATACAAGGACAACTATGAAACACTAAAAAAAGAAACTGCAGAAGATTTAAACAGATGGAAAAATCTACCTTGTTCATGGATGGGTAGAATCAATATAGTTAAAATGTCAATATTACCTAAAGTGATCTACAGAATCAATGCAATCCCCATCAAAATACCATCAGCATTCTTTACAGATCTAGAAAAAATAATTCTTCACTTTGTATGGAACCAGAAAAAACCTCGTATAGCCAAAACAATCTTAAATATAAAGAACAAACTGGGAGGCATCAGTCTTCCTGACTTCAAGCTGTACTATAAAACAATAATAGTTAAATCAGCCTGGTACTGGCACAAGAACAGAAGCATAGATATCTGGAATAGAACTGAGATACCAGAGATGAAACCATCAGTATACGGCAATCTAATCTTTGACAAAGCTCACAAAAATATACATTGGGGAAAGGAATCTCTCTCCAATAAATGGTGCTGGGAAAACTGGTTAGCTACATGCAGAAGAGCAAATCAGGATCCCTACCACTCACCTCTCACAAAAATTCACTCAAGATGGATAACAGACTTAAACCTAAGACATGAAACCTTAAGAATCCTAGAAGAAGATGTTGGGAAAACTATATCAGACATTGGCCTAGGCAAAGAATTTATGAGGAAGACCCCCAAGGCAATCACTGCAGCATCAAAAATAAACAGATGGGATCTGATCAAATTAAAAAGTTTCTGCACAGCCAAGGAAACCATCAGTAGAGCAAATAGACAACCCACAGAGTGGGAGAAAATATTTGCTCTCTACACCTCTGATAAAAGCCTAATAACAAGAATCTATCTAGAACTTAAAAAAATTAACAAGAAAAAATCAAACAATCCCATCAAGAAATGGGCGACGGAATTGAAAAGAAACTTCTCCAAAGAAGACAGAATAATGGCATGCAAACATATAAAGAGATGCTCAACTTCTCTAATTATTAGAGAAATGCAAATCAAAACCACAATGAGATACCACCTAATCCCAGTAAGAATGGCCTATATCAAGAGAACCCAAAACAACAAATGCTGGCGAGGATGCGGAGAGACAGGAACACTCCTACACTGCTGGTGGGACTGCAAATTAGTGCAACCTTTGTGGAAAAGAATTTGGAGATACCTCAAACAGCTAAAAATAGAAATACCATTTGACCCTGCAATAGCATTGTTGGGCATCTACCCAAAAGAGCATAAGACATTCTATTATAAAGACATCTGCACCCGAATGTTTATAGCAGCACAATTCACTATTGCACGGTCATGGAAACAACCCAAGTGCCCATCAATTCATGAGTGGATAACTAAAATGTGGTATATGCTCACAATGGAATATTACTCAGTCCTAAGAAATGACAGCGAGCTAGCACCATTTATGCTATCCTGGATTAAGCTTAAGCCCGTTATCCAAAGTGAGGCGACACAAGACATGGAAAATGGGCTCCACATCTACTCGCCATCAAATTGGTACTGACTGATTTAAACTTTGGTTTTCAAATGGTGGCAATGCTCACCAGAGATTCAGTGTGTGTGGGGGGACCCAACCTTAAGGATGGGATGAGCAATATGGAGGGGGAGGGCATACCTCTAACCCTTCTTAGGGAGAGGCAAAGATATACAATGTAACCAAAATGCTTAAAAAAAAATCAAAAAACATTTTAACAGGTGATAGGCAGGCAGGTGTGGGGAGGAGGAAAGGGGTGTATGCTTCCATAACGTGTATGATGCACACCACCAGGGGAATGGTCATATCGGGGGGAGGGAGGGGGCAGGGGCAATGTTTGTAACCCTAACAATATTTGTACTTCCATAATATGATGAAATAAAAGGAAAAAAAAATCTTCTGATAAGTGGACTTGTGCAGTTAAAACCTGTGTTGTTCAAGGGTCAACTATACTTGGTTCCCTTGTGAAAACTATGCTGCTAGTGCCTCTTGCTCCAATCATCTGCAGACACCAAGGGACAACTTGTACATTGATGCCCATTAATATAATCATCTGAATCATGAGTCATGAGAACAATGGTTCCATTGAACACATTCTATTATGTCTTAGGAAAAAATAGCAAAACAAAAACTAAATTGCTATGTATGCAGGGCATACCTGCAAAAATATGTGTGTAAAAATTGAAGATCATGAAATAAAAGTTTAAAAAAAGATTTAAGAATGATGCAATTTATCATAAAATTTTGAGGGAGAAAACAAGAAAATAATACACATAAGAATAGTAGCCACTGCCCAAGCATGATTAGCTAACATTTTGATATTTATATCCTTCTATATAGACAGATAAAGATGAGATGATTACTACATATTTCATTTTATAACCTGAATGTTTTCTCATATCAATAAATACAGTCATATATCATTTTAAGGGCTGTATATTATCCCATCATAGAATTAACAAAATTTATTATTAGTAATAATTGAGATTGTTTCTAAAATTTACCAAATATGAATACCTTTGAAATGAGCATCCTTATTCACAGATCTTTGCACATTTATCTGATAAATTCCTAGAAGTAGAATTGCTGAATAAGAGTATCCAATTTTTAATTGTGATTGATTTTATAAATTTCCTCCTTGGGAGAGATTACAATTTACATTGCCATCAGCAGAGTATTAGAATATCTATTTCTCCCACACTCTTGTCAACACTAAGTACAGTGACATGCCGCATAACAATGTTTTGGTTAGCAAGGAACCACACATATGAAGGTGGTCCCTTAGATGATAATGGAGCTGTTATTTCCCCTGAAGACATTTCAGTGGGACAAGATATGGAGGTTGAAGGCAGTGATGATCCTGATCTTGTATAGGCCTAGGCTAATGTGTGTGTTTGTGTCTGAATTTTTTTACTGAAACATTTAAAAAGTAAATAAATAAATGAAACATTTAAAAATTTAAAAAGTTTATAGAATGAGGATATAAAGAAAATATTTCTGTACAGATGTACAATGAGTTTGTGTATTAAGCTAAATGTTATAATAAAAAAGTCAATAAGTTTAGGAAATTAAAAAGTTTATAAAGTAAAAGTTACAGTAAGCTAGGTTTAATTTATTATTAAAGAAATAAAAATATTTTTTAAAAATTCAGCAAAAAATTTAAAAAATTTAAGTGCCCCACGCAGGTGTACCATTTTTTATTTTTTACACCATAATTTTACTATACGTTTTCTATGTTTAGATACACAAATACTTACCATTGTGTTATAATCGCCTACAGTATTCAATACAGTAACATGCTATACAGGTTTGTATCCTAGAAGTAATAAGCTACACTATATAGCCCAGGTGTGTAGTAGTCTATATCACCTAGGTTTGTGTAAGTACACTCTGTGATGTTCACATGACAATGAAACCACCTAAAAATGCATCCCTATCGTTAAGTGATGCATGGCTACATTACCAATTTTTTCAACATTATAAATCTAAAAGGGTTTAGGAAGATATAACAATTATTATTATTTGAGATGGATTTTAAAATCCTTATTATTTAAATTTTGCTTTTTAGTTTCTGTTGCACAATGGATAGTACATTGGACTTCTAATATTGGTATTAATATTTTCCCCTTTGATAATTATTCTTTGTTCAACTTTATACTACAGTGTTAGTCATTGGAGATGACATTTAAATGCTTTATACAAGTCCAATATGTATTCTACTTAGTAGATCCTTAAAATAACTGTATGGGTTTGTGGCATGAGCGGACCTATTTAGTGGATAGCCACTAATATGGAACTGTTCGTGACCAAGAACACCTTGGCTTCTGACTAAACCTGCAGTCTCTGTCTCCAGTATCAATTATTCATTCATTTACTTACCTCTCCAGTTCTCTGTAGTTGTTGCCAAAGTTCTCCATGTATTTTCCATACTCATGTGAGTTGCTGAGCATACTCCTTCTGATCTTAGGAAGCCAGAACTATTGTGATAGTGATTTCTAAAACTATATGAAATATAATGTAATGGGAGGTAGTATAGTCAGTCATTAAGAATATAGGTACTAGAATTAGATCTGAGTTTGAATCCAAGTTCTGCAACTTACTAGTTTTTGAACCCTAAAAAGCTTACTTGATTTCTCAAAGTCTCAGTGTTCTCATTTATAAATTGGAATAAATTATAACAATAACACCCCCATAAGAGTGTTATTTTGGGGATTTGATAGGATATTACATGTTAAATACTTATGCAATCACTACCAAACAGTACTTGACATACAGCACTTTCAGTGCTACTAGCTACTGTAATAGAGATAGAAGAAAGAAGAAATTAACTAGATCCCTTGGAATTAGAAATTTTGCTATTAGACCTTTATCAGAAGTGTAGAGAGCGAATATTTTCTCCCACTCTGTGGTTTGTCTATTTGCTCTAATGATAGTTTCCTTGGCTGTGCAGAAACTTTTTAATTTTATCAGATCCCATTTGTTTATTTTTGATGATGCAGTGATTGCCTTGGGAGTCTTACTCAAAAATTCTTTGCCTAGGCCAATGTCTGATAGGGTTTTCCTGACATCATCTTCTAGGATTCTTAAGGTTTCATGCCTTAGGTTTAAATCTGTTATCCATCTTGAGTGAATTTTTGTGAGAGGTGAGAGGTAGGGATCCTGATTTGCTCTTCTGCATGTAGCTAACCAGTTTTCCCAGCACCATTTATTGGAGAGAGATTCCTTTCCCCAATGTATATTTTTGTGAGCTTTGTCAAAGATTAGATTATCGTATACTGATGGTTTCATCTCTGGTATCTCAGATCTATTCCAGATATCCATGCTTCTGTTCTTGTGCCAGTCCCAGGCTGATTTAACTATTATTGCTTTATAATACAGCTTTAAGTCAGGAAGACTGATGCCTCCCAGTTTGTTCTTTTTATTTAAGATTGCTTTGGCTATACGAAGTTTTTTCTGGTTCCATAAAAAGAAAAGAATTATTTTTTCTAGATCTCTAAAGAAGGCTGGTGGTATTTTGATGGGGATTGCATTGACTCTGTAGATCACTTTAGGTAATATTGATATTTTAACGATTTTGATTCTACCAATCCATGAAAAAGGTAGATTTTTCCATCAGTTTAAATCATCTGCAATTTCATTTTTTAGTGTTTCGTACTTCTCCTTGTATAAGTCTTTCGTATCTTTCATTAAGTATACTCCTAGATATCTACACTTTTGATAAAGTCTAATAACAAGAATCTATCTAGAACATAATCTTCTGTACAGCCAAAGAAACAGTCATGAGAGTAAACAGACAACCTATAGAGTGGGAGAAAATTTTTGCATCCTATGCATCCGATAAGGGGTTGATAACTAGAATATACTTAGAACTCACAAAAATCACAAAGAAAAAATAAAATAACCCTATTAAAATGTGGGCAAAGGACTTGAACAGAAATTTTTCTAAAGAAGACAGAAGAATGGCCAACAAACATATGAAAAAATGCTCAACATCTCTAATCATCAGAGAAATGCAAATCAAAACCACAATGAGATATCACTTAACTCCAGTGAGAATGGCCTTTATCAAAAAGACCCTGAACAACAAATGCTGGCGTGGATGCGGAGAGAGAGGAACACTCCTACACTGCTGGTGGGACTGCAAACTAGTTCAACCTCTGTGGAAAGCAATTTGGAGATACCTTAAAGCGATACAAGTGAATCTACCATTTGGTCCAGCAATCCCATTACTAGGCATCTACCCAAAAGATCCAATGACACTCTACAAGAAAGACACCTGCAATGTTTATAGCAGCACAATTCATAATCGCAAGGCTGTGGAAGCAGCCCAAGTGCCCATCAATCCAAGAATGGATTAATAAAATGTGGTATATGTATACCATGGAGTACTATTCAGCTCTAAGAAACAATGGTGATATAGCAC